>JALPQI010003892.1:0-67471 GCA_025490895.1 Thaumatotibia leucotreta
CCAACTGTTCGGCGATGAACGCCACGCCGAGAAATACCAAGCCGTAGACACAGGCTGCCAGCTTCGTTAGCCACGGGATGTATGACTGAGGGACTTTGCAGCACCTTGGCAAATATTATAATTTTCAGTTTTGAGTTCTCATTTACTTAATCATAGCTATGTTATAATGACTATTATGAGTTATGATGGGACGTTTCTAAAAGCCGAATCGGTGAAACGCATTTATTATCAATTTATTTATTGTATCGACGCGTCGTATATATGTGCAATTAATAAATTATTTAAAAACCCTATTATGAACAATCAAATCCGTAATTAGTAATGAATGATAATGCCTGGTTCTTACTTTCCCAAGTTTGAATGCTGTAAATGCGGGATACAGCCACCGAATCTTAAAATTTGGCTTGGTCATACGGCAATCAATCAAAATTCGATAATTTTTTTGGTAGTTTGCTTTCTAAATTTATAAATATCAGGTATTTTTCAAAAACCACCGCCGCTGACGATCATAAACCTATCTCAAGCAGTGCGCCCAATGAGCCGCATAGTGAGCTCGTAATATATAATACCAAGCCTTACTTGCCCATGTAATCAGTCAACGTGACAGCAGCCAGGGAGTTGCAGGAAGAAGAGACGGTCGACAAAGTAGCGCTGAATATGCCGGCCACAAACAGCCCTAGGATGCCCGGTATCCTTCGCATGGCGTCAACCACGTAGAAAGGCATCAGCTGGTCTATCTAAATGATAAAATATGAGCATCTATATTTGTATGTACAGAACAGACACATTTTCTTCAAGGCAATCCTGCGGATACAGAGGGCAGACGCTTGAACTTTTTTATGAATTCTGGTTGGCTCAAAGTAAAGATTCGTTTTATTTGTTCTGAAATCATCACGAATTTGTTTTATGACTTGATCACGCTGTATGTATTGAATTGAGCTTCGCAATTATATTTATATCAGCCAGACACCAATAAACCTAAATTCATGCGTATATTTTAACTGCAGAAGCAGTAAAGATAACAAAATGCCTACGTAAATACTTTATCAAAGAATAGCCCGATTACAGACATTTATTACATGAATGTTTCAGCTGGCAGTGTCCTCATGAGACAAGGCGTTTTGTTCAAATCACTTGATAAGTTTTTCCATCAATCTACTTCTACTACATCCAATTAATTTCATTTTTGTAACTACTGACACTGTGAGCTATTAATAGATCCCGAGCCCCAGAATGACTCGTCTGTCATAGCCATAACTCGCACATATATTATGGAGGATCACTCTCTATAACTCGTATCTGACTCAATAAAAAAAAATATTTTTGCCACGAAACTGAAGGACATCAGACAAGAAAGATTTCTACCCAAGTTAAGCTTGGAAGCTGTTACGGCTCACACGTGATGTTTTTGTCGCCAAATCTCTGGTAACTAGATCAAAGTAGGCAATGCATTCAAAAGTATTTTATCGGGATAAATAGCAACTATCAAGCATAGAAAAAGACCCACGGCTGTGATACTGCCCGAAGAGAGCGGGTCGCAGTCTCTGTACACTGCATACATGGCGATGCCAGCGAGACAGCAGCAGAAGCTCATGGAGGCCATCACGGGCCAGGTCCACCACAAGCACGCCTGGGAGCGCTTCAAGGTGCTCACTGTTAGTAGACGTTGGACCTGAAATGCACACATGAAACTGTTACATTTTATCAGTCGTTTATAGAGCAGTAAAGCAAAAAATAGGTAAGCATTTATTTTAAACGTTCCCACTGCACTTAACAAGTGGTACCATAATAATTGTGTCTCTGTTATCTATAGGCATTTTGATTTTTTTTTTCGCAAATCTTCCGATCCTCTAACTCCGGTTACAAGACGACAAAGTTAATGACGAACGATTAGCTTGAGTTACTTTTTTTGTATAGTATTGCAATTCAATATTGATTCATCTCCAAATATTGTAGTTGTGCAAAGTTTCGAGAATAATTTAGCTCTCTTATTGCTAGTAAGGTAAGCACAAATTATTTACTCCTATTAACCGAGACATCCAAGTTATAACATAACCAAGATTTACTTTAAACCTGTGTCTGATTAACTGCATACAGGGACAAAAAGTTGATTAGACCACCAATGTTTAGGGACCACCACGTGTGTCGTTCCGTTGGTAGGACGCTGATACTGAAAAATAAATTATTTCGTTGAAATCAGTGGAAATATGATCGGCTCAAAATTAAAGTGCAATGCAGAGTACTTAACTTACTTTGAAAAATCCAGTCGTCCGTCTTCTTGCGCTATACTAAAAATCTTTCCAAAGCTTCCAAGCTGTATGGAGCAAAATATAGTGACGCTCAACACTGCTATGAACATCAGAGCAGACTGCAGAACGTCTGTGATCACCACAGCTTTCATTCCTCCTAGAGTGGCATACACAGTACAGGACAATCCAACCACTAATATGGATATCAGTCGATCAAGTCCTGTGACTGCCTCGAGAGCAATAGCTGGTGCATAAAGAACAATGCCATTATACAACAACATTTGCAAAGTGTACGTCAGAGACGTAAGCATCCGTATTTTACGTCCAAATCGCAGCTCCAAATACTCATAAGTACTCGTCTTTTGGAGTCCAAAGAATACTGGCAAGTACAATTTTGTTACAATCGGTGTGCCGTACAGGTAGGGTAAGTTGATAAGGACGAAAATCATGCCATATGAGTAGGTCTCGGATGATCCTCCTAGTAAGGAGATGGCAGACATAAAGGAAGCCATTAGAGATACCGCAACCGGCATTATAGGCATATTTCGATCCGCAAGCAAATATTCCTGGAAAATAAGGGAAAGAGTTTCGAAAACAAACAATTTAAATATTGGGAATACTGAAATATGAAAAGTAGACTGCATGCATATGCGGGTGATGTAAAACTTTCGGAAATAGAGAAAGAGTTCAAAATGTTTCGAATGCGTTTGGTAACAGTTACCCAAAAGAAATAATAAATTTGGAATGGAATATTTGAAATCCCTTACAAATTTTACAATACCTGATATGAATTTTTAAGTCATTCAGAAGTTTTCAAGTGGAAAATTTTGTAACATAGGAGACTTCATTGTATGACGAGTTCATGTCTAGGTAGTGATAAGCAATAAGGAAAGTAATTAATTTGATAACAATCTTAATTGGTGTAATATTTCACAACAGGTAAATCGGAAGAAGCTTATAAGATATGACTTATGTAATGTATACACAGATTACCTCATTAGTTTTTTGTTTCCCTCCACTGAACCGATAATATACCCCAATTGCAGTTGAGGCAATTAAGGTTGCCGCTATTATGACATAGTCCCATGCTCCAAAGACAGAATATTCCATTTCTCCTGAAAGAAAATCGTAGAATATAGGTAAAGCTATGTATACAGTAACCACTAAATTATATCTAGAACATCTAGCAATACCTACATGATGATTAGCGTATAAGTACGGACAGTTGGTGGCATTCTCCACATAGGCATCAGTGGAGTCGATATGAAGTACTTGTTTCTATGGCTTAATAAATCTTTTTTAATTTATTTATACAAATTTTAGGTACCTTTTAAAGGATAAAATATAGTTATTTCTAACGACGCAATTGTTTGCAAAAATTATGTTTATTGGACTCTTTAGAGGACCACATTACTAATCAACTGTTATGTTATCATGCTTTATTAATTCGCTGACGAAACGCTTATAATGTAACAAAACAGAAAAAAAATCTAGTCAAAAATAAATGTAGGTAGATAGAGTTTCATTTTATACCTACTCAAAAGTTTGCAGGGAGCATTCATTCATTCTATCATAAAAACTAGTAAGTCGATTCCATTAAGGTCTATGTAAGAAATGCTGTCCTAACTGTCCGTACGCTAATGATAATATTAAGTTGTGTGTATTAGATTTTCGGGCCTTATTTGACTTAATAAACCACAGAAAAGACTCTAGATGATTGAGCGAAACTATTTAAAACTATTCAAACAGATCTAGCCTTTGTTACCTACATTTCAGTAATCTAAAACACTTCATGTTCATCATAATGCATCTGGAAATGCTACACACTCGATATTTATTGTCTCATCAACGTGACACCAATCGTAAATAAGCGAACTCAGTAGACCATAATATAGATACAAAACGCCTACAAAACTAAATGTATGAATAAATTAATACAACAGACAGAATACATTGTCAACGTAACAGTTTTACGATATTACGTATTCTTACGCTTAGATAGCTACTTATCAAGTCAATTATCTATTACGTACCGAATCGAGTTAACTATCCTTGAACTGAATTCAGAGATGTCTATATTAACATAGTATAGGTACTTATTTACTTTAGATGACAGCGCACAAAATGCAAATAGTTTCTCTTACGAATAAGTACCTAATTACGGTTCATTAAGAAGATTGTTCATGAATGGTTACTGGTCGTAATTGTTAGGAAAATAATACATAAAACCAGATATTATTATTGGAAAAGTAACCGTTTTATATTTTTTTATATATGTTTCGAGGTGTTCGAAATGGGTAATGTACCTAATTTTATTTCGTTTTTAATAGAAGACATCTTACTCTTGTATACTTAAAAGATTATTTAAATCAAAAAGCAAATCCTATAAATAAAAATATGCAGTAGGCACTTTTATATAATTGTACCTATGGTTTAAAATTAGGTAGAGTCATTACATTAATTTGAAATAAAACACCAACACTTTTATGAATAAACGTTTAGAAAACCATGCAAAATAAGTTTTTTTTAATATTTATTTACCTAAAACACTTAGTTACGTACCTATATGTCCTATATACGTTCACATACATTCCAACTATTTATTACTTATTTATTTATTGTTGAAGTTAATACCATATAGCTGTTGCAATTATTGTTTATGTAGCTGCGATAGTAATTGGATCTAATACTTACTGTGTTGCTATTTCACTGCTTAATTTGTTATGAATAAGTATTATTTTTTATATTCCAATACGAAAAACTTTCACATTCTCAACATATTTAACTTGCCACTTCTGTATCAATTTCGATTTTAATAAGCCATGTGGCCGTGATTGTTTTCTAATAACAAATAACACGGTCGTCCGTCTATATATACAGACATATACTGGAGACAATTTTGCCGTCGCTATCTGTTCATCGACTTAAATGATTGCCATTGTATAATATGCTGATAACACTGATGCATGTCTCTAACTAAAAATGAAATAGTTATCTGAATCTTTCAATCTATCTATGTGCCTAATATAGTCTGAATTCAACTTCTGCCTGGGACTTGTAATAGTACATGTGCAGACGGTAAACGACCCTGTGTGAACGAAAATAATATAGGTACATATGTATGACGGATATTTTGACGACTAACAGTACTTAATCGCGCAAACATTCGTTTCATGGTGTACTGATTCTAATATTTCGGGCATGACTTTACGCCCGTGGTTGCAGACGATAGTCACTGAAATATAAGTAAAAAATCGAAAAGTTTAAATCAAGTCCAAAAGTATATGTTAAAACGATATCAGACCAAGAGTCATTGGATACAGGCACCATCAGTTGCCTCATCTGTCTGCCTGAACAACTAGTAATAATACCTGATAATAATAGACGGTATCATTCATCTTAATTATGTGTTCTTGATGTCAAATGCAACCAAAAAAAATTTTTTTTTTAATACTTTTCAATATTTCCAGTATGAAAATCATAGGAAAATGTTTATTTTAGTGACATTATGTCGCTTAGTGTTTTCTTATTTTTTGATTGTGAGGCAAAAGGTAAGCGATGTATTCAAAAATAAGTTTTATGACGAGTAAAAACGAAAAAATCATTTTGAATAAAGTTGAATTATGACTGAAGCCAAACTCAATTCATCTCCCACAATAGGTACTCGCGATTACCGTGTACGTATAGTATTCTGAGTGCCTAACTTCGGAGTTGAATCGTTGAATGGAAATTAGTAAGTCTGATATTTAAAATAAATAACTCAAAAATTATTTTGAAAAGTAAGTACCAGTGTCAAAATTCTTCATTAGGTACTTTAAGTTGCCCGCGTTTTTAAAGGAGGAAACTGATTTTTAACTTTTCTGCTAGCCTGAAGTGATTAAAGGAGGGTTGAAGATTTTAGGACAAATACTTTTATTAAACGCTCTAGAAAAAATACGAGGGCATCTCTTTATGTGTGTGTGTGTGTGTGTGTGTTTTTATTTTATATTCAATCCAATGGAAGTACCTAATCGATTCGTGTACTTAATTATTGTATGTAACGTAATCATTAATAATAATGAATTATTAAAAAAAATATTAATATTAAGTAGGTATTATCTCAACAGGATAAAGTATAAAAAATCGTTTTCCTCAAGATAAAAGTTTATCTACATCGTGTTGCTCAGGCAACTAACCGACTAAACTAATGCGAGGTTTATTTTATCCTTATATCAGATCTATAGATATAATTATTAATTTTTTTGACAGGTAGGAAAGTAAATAAATAAAATATGTTTATTTCTTTTCAATTTTATTATACAATACATTTAGGTACACTTAACTCTATTTGTACCATTCAGGGTTACATTAGAATTAACCAGTTAACCTCGAGTTAGTTGAATATCCAGATCATAAGTGCGATTTAGTAGATTATGATAATCATTTACGTCCTGCGACCATAATTATAATTATAACATGAACGCCTAACGCCAGCTCAAAAATGCCCCCAAAACCAATTGTTCAATTGTACCAAGATGGGCAGAACACAGCGCTTTTCTTAACACCGCGCATATTTCGGCGCAACATCTTTGACAAATGCTTATAGAATAAAGCCAATCAAAACTTTGACGGACCAATCACAACTATTTTTAAATAACGGTTTAAGTTTTTATAAGTTGATATTGAAATTCATTCCCGTGATGCATTGAAGAGTGGGTGACACTTGTCAACAAAATTTCAGGACCATTTTTGAAAGGCAATTTAGTATGGCGTGCGGCTTCCATGTTTTATTTGTTCGTAGTTTACGTCAAATAATAAAAACACTAATAGGTAACAATCACAACGACCTGAAGGTCCTGACGCTCTCTATTCTGAATCAGCGCCTTTATTTCCAGAAGTTTTTGTTTACACCTCGACCTGAAAAATACAATAAAGTAAATTAAACGTTAAAGTCGTGCACCACAGTAGTCACCACAGATTAGAAATGGAACCTCTCATTCAACTCATAAATTAGGAAAGAACTTAATTGAAAAAATGTTTACCTACCGTTAACAGTAAAGGTGCATTCAAACCAAAAGAGCATTCGCTATTCTAAATTCTAACCCCCCACTCTATACGAAATTCAATCGTTACACAAAACGTGATTGGTTGATTTCGTAGAACAGCGAATGCTCTTTTGTTTTGAACGCACCTTAACATAGTATCTAATCATTAATCAATCTAGAGCGCCTCACATGTATGCGGAGTAAATACAGTGTGTGGCCTACAACCGGGGTGAAAATTTAAACGGTGCATTAATAAGCTGATCAACAATCATTGCCACATATTGTAATAAAAAAAAAAATTTTTTTTGTAATTTTTTGTTCATGTATTTTTCATTATTATGGGTTCATTTACTTGAATTAAAAGTTATCAATAACTTATCATTTTTGAATCATTGAAAAATGTACAATTTTTTTTTTAAAACCGTATCAAATTAGTGTAAAAATGCAAACAAAATTATTGTTATGACTTCCTACCTGGTATACTATCAAGATGTCTTGCGACTGACAAGCTACGACATCGTGATGCCAAGATCCAGTACTAAAGGTCCATAGCTTTGAATGACAATATCTCCGAACTTAACCACTTTGAAACACCGGGACCTTTACAGGATTATTGCTGATAGTCTAAGGAGTCACTCATTTCATTTTTCTCCCGTGTTAAAGACCACACACTGTATAATTAAATGTAATGGCAATTTCGCAGTCGCGCTTGTGTCTAGTTTTCCTACTCTTCTTCTGGTTTTGTATCGTAAAAATACTAAAAAGCTTACTTAATGTGTTTGGACGTTTGATTTTGCTTCCTGATTTCTTCGAAGGCGTTTGGCGAGTGGGGGCGTAAAGAGCGCAGGGTCGGGGTGGGGCAGCCCCGCGCGCTGCCACGGCTGCTGGTGCCTCCACAACAGGGACACGACGGAACCCACCACCAGCGCGCAGATCAAACCGATCTGAAATAATAAACATCGTAGGTAGACCCACATCTTTGATCACTGATGAACAGTCTGGGCAAGCGGGTTGGCGATCGCCGTAATGTGTCCACTATGATGACGCTGCTGCCCATAATCAATCTCCTATCAAAGAATGGCCAACGACACTTCAATCCCTTACTTGGCTAAAGTCCTTAGTCATTAGTTACGCAAATACTTTTTCCGCGTAATTCGAAAGAGTTATACATTTAGGGCACGATCTTTGAAGTCGCTATTAGGGCAGGTAAAAAAGATACCAAGAACATACCCTAAATAAAGCTACAAAGCAACGAGTTGTGTAACTGTATTTATCTACAGGAATATCATAATTTCCCTGTTATGTATTCAGAAGCGATAATGTAATGACCTATATTAAGAGACCGGTGTCTGTGGCTGTATCATAATGTTAACATTAAAGTACAGGCAGAGTACAGTGCATCATAATGTTGACATTAAAGTATCGTCGTCATGATATTAATTTTAACATTATGAAGTCAACTTCTTTTTGTTGTTTTTTTTTTTCAATAAATATTTATTGTAGGATATCCTTACTCAAATTGAGTGATTTCAACTGATTTGAATTTTTATATTTAGAGGTAATTACTTAGTGGATATCAATGAAAATAAAGGTAAATTGTCATTCTAAACTAATGATATGGATGTAGATAAAGTTATGTATGTGACTGTACATAATTAGGCATTAAACACTCGTGTGATCTTATTATGAAACTCGCCTACGGCTCGTTTCATAAAACCACACTCATGTTTAATGCCTCTTATTGTGCGCCAGCCACATAAATAACTATTTTCTACTCATCGACTGTAATGTTTCAATTATGATTACGTACACATAATTATAATTATTATGCATTTACATCGAGTTGGCTACCCGACTATAATGAACTCATTCATTACACAACGCCGCTGTAGGCAACTATAATGAATTTGACCAATCTGCACCTCAGGATCTGCACTTCCTATTGGAGTATTTATTTCGTTAATTAGATTTGTTTATTTATTTTTATTGACTCATAGAAAAAGTATTGGACACAATAGTGTCATAATAGAGAACTTTTCGACTGAAACTCGTGGTCTAAACTCGACTGAGTGCCGTGTTTAGACCACGAAGCTTACTAAATATCATGACAATAGACGCTTGTTTTGGTACTGTCACGAAAACGTCCAGACTTACCGGACTAGTCCACAAGTAAGATATCCTGTAAAGATAAAAGTAGTCGTCAGGATTGATGTCTGGCAGCACTGGCAACGTGATGTTGCCAAAACATCCCTCTACACTGACGGGCAGTCGGATAGGCGAAGGTCGTGGTCTGCCGAAATTGATCCACAATGTTAAGGCCAACCCACTGAGCAAGCCTGCGCTGGCACCCTAAAATCATTAAACAAGTACATCCTTGAAACATAATTACACATACTTATTTACCAACCCTATGATGACCATATGTATCAAACTTTCAGGCTTCCATCCTCCATTAATTTGCATATGCCCAAAAGTTACAATTAAAAATCGTCATTTTAACATTTAAAGATCAAGAATAATTGAGTTCCGCTACCGTAAAACCATACAACTATAGTCCACTACTACAACTATGGTCCACAAGTTCAACTCGTAATTAAGCATCAATGGAAATCTTTTATTTTAGTTTTATCTAAGTTTTATAATCATTAATGAGTCATAAATGATTAATCATAACTAACAACTGCGTCTAATAATATAATAATTAGACTAAATCGAAGATAAGTGACTAGCTTTGAACTATAGTTGGGTGTTTTACGGTACCTGTTTTATCAAATGTGCACTAGTCCATTTTAAAATATACTGAAGAAAAATATCAAATTCACCGACGTCCCAGGTGGGATAAACTAATTTTAGCATGACGCATATCTCTTGATACGTACCGCCTCATTGGCGTAAGTAGTGAACATGCCAAGCGTAAAAACGCCGAGTACTGGGCCACCGACGACGGCGAAAATCGTCAGGGCCGCTTGGAGCACCCCTCCCAACTGTTCGGCGATGAACGCCACGCCGAGAAACACCAAGCCGTAGACACACGCTGCCAGCTTCGTTAGCCAGGGGATGTATGACTGCTGGATGTTGTAACACCTTAAAAAAAATAAATATCAAGTATTTTTTTCAAAAACATAGGCGTAAATAAGAAAGAAAGAAATAAGTTTATTCGCAACATATACATACCTACATAAACATCACAATTACAAAAACGAAAAATAATTGTACAGATAAAAACGTGTATGCTACGAAATGGCCTCATCTCAGCATGTTGCTAGCGGGTGCCAGCGCTGGTCTTCCGATGAGGCCATCACGTGAACAGTTTCACGGCAGGTAACAACACAGCACAATACAAATAAACAATAATAATTACAATTAAAAACCCAGACGTAACACAGTAAACAAAAAGTAATATATCGGTATAAAGTATAAGTATGTCGCGTTGCCTTACTTGCCCACATAATCAGTTAAGGTGACAGCAGCTAGTGAGTTACAGGAAGAAGAGACGGTAGACAAAGTTGCGCTGAATATGCCGGCGACAAATAGTCCCAAGATACCGGGTATTCTTCGCATACTATCTACCACGTAGAATGGCATTAGTTGATCCATCTGCCGATTGTAAAATCAAGTGTAAATTTTATTGGTATGCATTTCACGGTTGCTCTACGGATTTAGAGGGAAGAGATTCATGATTACATTTATTTCTGTTTGGTAAATTTCTTGCAGGTACTATTTTTAGATTATGTACTGCACACTATCTCACGCCTAAAAACTCACTACAGATTCTTAACGTTGCACTGGTGGTCGTCAATGTAGTAGTAGTATGTGAGGTCCTGGCAGAATATCAGCTATGTGGCTTCTGCCGCATCATCATGCTGAGCCAGCGCCCATTCTATGCCACGACACATGGCTTAGATTATATTTGTAATAGTTTTAAGAAATATGTACCTAGATATTAATTATATTATGTTAATCCCTAAGTTTTCATTGTTCGTTTTATGCCATGTAAATTGTGGGTGAGAATAAAGTTTTTATCTATCTATCTACTGTGCAATTGTGCATATGACTGATTATATTGAGGTATTCTCCTTAAGGTTCACTTTGATTCTGATTTAGATAATTTCTTGAATGTTAAGTAGGTACATCGTAAATATACTATGAAAACAGTTGCGTTTCTACAGCTATTGTTTCCATGATTTAAAGGAGCTAGGAGTTGATTATCAAGCAGATGTCAATAAACCAAAATTCGCACGTTTATTTTAACAACGGCTGCAGCAGTAAAGATAAGTCAGTACGTAGGTAAGTAACAGCTTAGATAATGTATGATATATCTCAAAATATTCCAAAAATTATCTGATTACAGACATTTATTACCTGTATGTCTTTGAGCTGAAAGAAAACTACACATAGACTAATAATATATTCAAAACTTGAACTCAACGCTGGATCTTTGTTAATAAAATATGATTGAAGTTGGCAGAATAAACTTATAATGTATAAGCTTGGTTGCATCAAGACTTACAGCAGCTATACTCCCCGAAGATAGTGGGTCGCAGTCCTTGTACACAGCGTACATAGCAATGCCAGCGATGCAACAGGACAAGCTCATCAAGCCCAGCGCTGGCCAGCTCCACCACAGACACGCTTGTGAACGCTTCAAGCTGCTTACTGTTAGCAGACGTTGGACCTAAACATAAAAATTTTTGGTAATAATTCTTATGGCACTTGCAAACAGCCCAAAATGAGCACATTATTCCAGCGAAACTTACTTCTACCAGGATGCTTAGCCAAGTTGCCAAGCGCTATCGCTTACAGGTGTAGTGAGAAATTACTTGCCTTCGGAAACGTTCGTAAACACATGCTGTTTCAGGCAGTGTCACCGAGTCTGACTGAAGTAGCATGACAGCTATTACTGTCAGTCTCAGTGAGATAGACTGAAACAGCATGACGTTGACGAACGTTTCCGAAGGCAAGTCATTTCTCACTACATCTGTAGTAGCGTATCGTAGTTTTCCCTCTCTGTCACTCTTTGATATTAGTACGACAAAGACAGTTAGCTGCCTTTCGTTTACGATTGACAATTAACCGTTAGCGATTGGCAACTCGGCTAAGCACCCTGTTCTACCGTGTCATAGATCGCAAATCGAGATCATATTTAGTGCCCGTTTCATCCCCGAATAAGATATATCTGTGAGATGAATTTTAACTATCCTTTTCCTTTATATGCCTGGGAAGAAGGATAGTGATAATTTTAACTGACAGAAAAGTGATATACTTATTGGTATATTTATACTGGGATTATGAAACAGGCCTTTATGTTATAAGTGTTATATCACGTATTTATCCCAGCTACGTACTTACTTGCTATATGTATAGAAATTTAAAACAACTAAAACTAAATAAGTTATATCAAAATTTACTTTAAACCTGTGTCTGATTTACTGCGTACAGGGACAGATAATTGATTAGACCGCCAATGTTCAAAGACCACCACGTGTGTCTCTCCGTTGGACTTACGCTGATACTGAAAAAGAAGTCATTTTGATGAATTCCAGATTCAGAAATTGTACATAATTTTTTTTCATATAGGTAAGCGTAAAATCCAGGGCTCTGGCTCTCACTTTGAAAAATCCAACCGCCCAGATGGGCGGTTGGATTTTTCAAAGTGAGAGCCAGAGCCTTCATTCTAGCGATTCTAAAAATCTTTTCAAAGCTTCCAAGTTGTATGGAGCAGAATACAGTAACGCTCAATACAGCTATAAACATCAGAGCAGACTGCAGAACGTCCGTGATCACCACAGCTTTCATTCCTCCTAGAGTAGCATACACAGTACAGGATAATCCAACCACCAATATGGATATGAGTCTGTCAAGTCCTGTCACTGCCTCAAGAGCAATAGCTGGTGCATAAAGAACAATGCCATTATACAACAACATTTGCAAAGTGTACGTCATAGAGGTAAGCATCCGTATTTTACGTCCAAATCGTAGCTCCAAATACTCATAAGTACTCGTCTTTTGGAGTCCAAAGAATACCGGCAAGTACAGTTTTGTTACAATCGGTGTGCCGTATAGGTAGGGGAAGTTTATGAGGAAGAAAATCATGCCATAGCTGTAAGTTTCTGATGATACTCCCAGCAAAGAGACAGCCGACATAAAAGAAGCCATAAGGGAAACTGCAACGGGCATTATTGACATGTTTCGGTCCGCCAGTAAATATTCCTTGAAAAAAAAAAACAAATTGGTAAAGGGGTATGATGAGTTGAAAACTTAACCAGCACGAAGATTAACAATATTATAATAATTATTGTAAGTATTTAACCTCATTAGTTTTTTGTTTTCCTCCACTAAACCGGTAGTACACCCCAATAGCCGTTGAGACAATTAGGGTTGCTGCGATTACGACATAGTCCCATGCTCCGAAGATTGAATTCTCCATTTTTCTGTAAAGTAATTTAGTTGATTACGGGAACATATACCATCAAAGTAAGGCGAGTTTCGTACTGGGTTCGTTTGCCACCATTCAGGTTGGAATTCTAGACAACGTAGCAAAAAAATGGACAGGCAATCATTATTAACGTATTCATCATTGTTTCCTGTAGTACCCGTTCACCTAAAATTACTTACGTAAGGTCAATTACCTATTATGTATATTATTATGTGTAGACGTAACTGCCCTTGAACTGAATTTACATATCTCGCGTTATTTATAGTTAATTATACTGTAGCCTTAATTATGCGGATCGCGCCACCATGCAGACCTAAAGTCATTAAGAACATTTGGAGACCGAATACTTGTAATAGGGAATATATTAAACATACCTATAATATATTTTTTGTCTTGTAGGTAATACCTAATTGTAATAAGATACAACACCCACACACAGTGAAACAGCCACCAGGCAAAACGAGTCACACAAATTTCGAATTCTGTGCCGAATAATTACCTATTATTATTTTTATATTTTGTATCTAGTTCTACCTTAATAGTTAAGTTATACATCTTTTATTTAATTAGGCAGTTAGGTAGTTACTTACTGCGAGAGGTAGCCACTTTCTTTCTTATTAATATCATAAATAAATGTCAGCAATCCAAATAACAGAAATTTTGAAAATGTCTCAACGCATATTTAACTCTCTATCTCAACCTTTTTACCAATTTATATATAAATGTCCATTGCATGGTCGGTCCCAAATAGTTTTCCGTAAAGACAAAACGGTCGACACTGTCCAAATACACGCATGGACTGGCGAGAAGATTGTTATCGCTATCTGTTCGTCGACTTAAGTATGACTACTTTAGGTACAGTCGAATACATAAATATGGACACATTTTTCAACTTTAATCTACTGTTTCAAATTGCGTAGGAAGGTAGGTATTATGCTTACTTTAGTGATAGTCGTAAGTGCTGATGACGCCGCTGAATGCTGAGATTTTTTCAGAGTAGGTAGTGCCTGAATTCGTTAATAGCTATTTTGCTGATGGGCATTTCTCCGAGCGTTTCAACCGCCGTGACTTCGGTGGCAACATTACGAGTATTACCCGATTTCCGTGGATATCTAATACATTTTTTGGATATGTTGGTACTTGTCAACTACGTCTACCAATAGGTATCCAAAAGTTCTTGCATCTCCCACGGAATTCGTGTGATAAGACTGCCACGGCGGTTGAAACGCTCGGAGAAATGCCCTGATCTAACTCGATATTAAATAAAATAACCTAAATGATCAAAATTACCTTCTCGATTCTGTCATGTGACTGAAGGTGTAGTAGTTCTTTTTTTCTTAATAAAACATTGTTAATTTAGCTTTATATTTTCTTATCTTATATTTATATGTTCTTTGTCTTATAGAACCCGCGTAAAAGGTGAATAGGTGATATCTCAATTCTCAATCCGCTAGAATGATGGCAACGCGCATGTGACACCCTGAGGTTGCAGGCGCCCAGAGGCTACGGTGACTGCTTTCCATCAGGCGGGCCGTATGCTTGTTTGCCACCGACGTGGTATAAAAAAAAATGATGCGTACCTAATTTGGGAGGGCACTTACAACAAGTCACCCGATCTATAGCCACTCATTTGCTTTGAAATGTTGGTTGATCTTTATTCCTATGTAAAATAAGAGTGACAGTTACCAAAAGCAATTGAGTCGATAGACTAGCTAACACTCAACGACGACCATTATTTCTAATTGTATACACACCAGGCCAAAAAAAGGGTCGGGACTATAAATAAAACAAATTGGCTCTAGTTTCTTTTTTTAATTTTTATAATAGGTCATTATATCTTGGTCTGCACAAAATCAACATATTAATAAAGTAAGTTACAGTATTTTAATTCTTCAATTGTCCCAATCTGACAGGTCCTTACGGCTTGTAAAGAAAACTCGCCAAATCATAGGGTGGGACACGGACGTGTTAGAAATAATAAGATATTGGTTGATTATAAGGATTTATAAAATAAATTAGACAATAAAAATTCATATAATGTGTATAACATGATTATTTATTTTGTCTCGTTGTAAAATGTTTATTGCTTAATTACTAGACCCTAGCTCTATAAAAATAGTTCACCACATGTAGATACTACAGGTGCCCATTATTGTCACATTCAGGCGCGGACCCAGGATTTCGTTCAGGGGTCATATGATAGTATTTTATACCGGAATCTATTTTTTAATTGTTAAAAGACTAAAAGACAACACCTAGGCATACCTAAGTCTAGTGCCGGGGTCGCCCCCCCCCCTAGATCAGCGCCTGGTCACATTCACTGTTAAATACGTACATTGTACAAACATAAGTACAAACAAATTAAATAACTGGTAAGTAATGAAATGTATCAATTCTATTTTCGATTATTTCTACGTCTTGTAATAAATAAATGTGTTAGTTTTTAGTAAAACGTCCCACTTTGTCGCTTAATATAAAGACGAGATTTCCTTGTATCTTCATATGAATAAACTGACAAAGCGGCTTTATGGCAAACGAGAAAGTGGGACGTTATACTAAACTCACTCACAAATGGTTCGTAAAATAAAGTAACGTAACAACAAGCTTCCAAACTTCTGATAATTTTATACATTGATTGTTTATTTTATAATTTATAGCTAAAAATGCAACAAACATTTATCGAGCGAGGATCACTCTAAGCCTACTTGCAAACGTAATACCTACTTATAAGTAAGCATATAATTTATGTGCTAAAATATACTATTAAATAATTAATTTGTCTTATAATCAATGGAAGATCGAGTTTCAGGTAAAACTATCACAGCTGTGCAGTGCTGAAGTGCAGTTGTTATAACCCTGGATCTAGTGAGTATCTGTTTACAACACGACCAACACGTGTGACCTTTGTTCCCCTTGTTCACTACAGCCACTGTGTCAAATAATTAGGTACCGAAAATCACAAGATTATTGTATAGGTATTGTAGACAGGTACGTGTTTAAAATGCCTATCACGAGAAAATGTGGTTTGTCTTATAAATTATAAATAAAATAAAAAAACATTTCTTCAAATTGAGATGGATTCGTGTAATAACATAAAAGCGTTAGAAAGCATATGAAAGTCCTGTAAAGTTGATTTTTTTAAATTGTTTTTATTTCGTTTCAATAATATCAAACTAGGTTTATAATATATACAATGTACATTGTACATATGTACATACATATAAACACACATATAAATTATGTAGGTACTAGGTACCTACACTTTTACTAGTTCTACCTAATCTGGTCTGGGTCGTTGATATGGTAAAGTAGGTATCTAATATCGTGGCTTTACATAATTATAATAACATTGCCTGAAAAAATATTAGACTAAAACACTAAGTAAATAATTTATGATGACACTTAAATATCAGGTCAAAATGGTCAAACTTTTGAACTTTACTGTTATGTTCATATCTTACATAAATGATTTTATGAAATGTAGAACTATGAATATGACCAATATCAGTCAAATGAGTCAAAGGTTTTACAGTATCCAACCTACCTTTTGCAAGGTAGGCAAGTATCCTCCATAACAAGTCCAAAATTCAACAACAAAACACGTCAAGGGAAAACTTAATAAAACAAAAACATTGGTGAAACCGTTAGCGTTGCAACTTAAGTCGCAAAGACATTCCTTTCTTCTCAAACCGTCAGTTATTACTTGCTACGAGATGATAAGGTAGAAAATCAAACATTTTACGCAAAAGTAACTAAGGTGTATGCGGCCTTTATACATCAACATCTAGGAATGTTATGCATCATTCATTACATACTACATAACAATTTGATCTTACATATTTATTATATATTTGCTAACAACAATAGGTTTATCCATTAAGTCAATATTTCATTAACAATCACACCGAAAGCAAGAACCTCAAATTATTTAAGGCAGGCTTAATTTATAAGCCATAATTTTATTATTTTGAGCCCATATCTTACCATGAGCTGGTCGTTAGAGTCTACGTAACTTACGCACAGTCAGGGATATAAACATGTAACACTGTTTCACTTTGTGCCATTGATATAACTAAAAGTGTAGTAGTATGCCCTTGAATGCACAGCACCAAACTTACAAAACAAAGCTTATAAAACAGGTTGGTATTTTTTTGTCTTGCTCGAGTATATTCTGGTCACCACCACACATTAAGTACCTATTCTTGCATTTAGTAATACTATTAACCGATACCTAATTAAATAAGCTACTTAAATAAATATTTCTAAAATTCGAGGTATAAGAAACAAATACGTTGTTTGTTGAATTTTCAGCCGCTCAACGCTTCAGCAGCTCACACTGAAACAAAAAAGAAAACTTGTTTGATAGAGGTAATGCTTTTGTTACCAAAGCAAATGAACAATGTGTTTATATTCTGTGTAACAGAAATAGTGTGGTTATAGTTAAGGGGACATGTATCCATATAAACATATAATAAATAATATATGAAAAGGGAAAATTCGAAATAGAACACATTTGTCCATGTCGCCCGTCAGCAGCCAAGCCAAACCTTAATCCAAAAATAAAAGATATTTGACGAAATAAATATTTTATCCCACTTATTCCTTATCAGAATACGGTACTATAATGTACTGGGGGGTTACCATGACGTACTAACGCGATTCGGTTTAGGTTCAGGGAAAAGGACAGAGATAAACGACTCATACACCCTTGTCCTTTTCTCTCGACCTAAACTGAATCGCATTAGTACGTCATGGTAACCCCCCTGTGCTTTTAACGCATCATCGCTTTCTTACACCATGTATGGTATTTTATATAACTTAGTCCCAAAACGTACGTTTGAAATGTTTATGTTCAACCAAAAACGACAGTCACATTCGTGATTAAAATGCTGTGGGGTAGTGAGAAAACAAGCGTATTCAAGGAGAATGTACCTATTAGCTGGCTACAAATATTTATGTTATTACATAAATAACCTTATGTAATCGAATTTATTTAAATGTAACATGTCATGACCAATTGACCATGGTCAATGGTTGATGTAATAACTTGGCACACCCTCTTATCAATAAGTATTACTAATTAAGGGACGTATATGGATCGGTACAGACAGATAAGCGCGCTTGCAACAAAAACAAGAAGTTTAAAAACATTGACCTTTATTGGGTTAAATTTCCGGAATAACTTTTAACTTGTATCGCAAATTTAGAGATATCTTTAACGTATTTTACGATTATAAAACCCATAATATCAATCAGTCAGTCAGGTGTACTGTGTCACGAACTTCGAAATATGCAATTTACGAGGAAATGTTCAAAATTTTGGAAGACTACATAGGGAGAACAGGGTGCTTAGCCAAGTTGCTAATCGCTAACGCTTAATCGTCAATCGTAAGCGAAAGGCAGCTAACTGTCTTTGTCGCACTAATATGAAATTGTGACAGAGAGGGAAAACTACGATACGCTACCGAGCGCTAGCGATTGGCAACTTGGCTAAGCATCCTGAACATTTCCCTAATGTCATTCACTCACAAACTAAGGTTTTTTTAAATGTTTTTTTAATACCCATTAATTTCCAAAAGAAGATAAAGCTTAACGATTTATTTTTTTTATTTTATGTTATTCTTGCCAAACTTGACACTATTCATTTCTACGTCTGGCATAAAGATTTTTTTTCTGTCACCACACAGAATGCGCCAGGTCCGTGACGATGTGTTTGATACTTCAGTTCTATGAAAACTATCACGTGAATCAAAGATGGCAAGCACTATGCGAACCCGTTGAAAATCGCACCCGTCTAGGTACGGATGTAGTAAAATGAAATGTCCTAGCAAAAATCCGGAAATCACCATAAAAATTCGGACTTTT
This sequence comes from Thaumatotibia leucotreta, assembly GCA_025490895.1. Classification (NCBI taxonomy): domain Eukaryota; kingdom Metazoa; phylum Arthropoda; class Insecta; order Lepidoptera; family Tortricidae; genus Thaumatotibia; species Thaumatotibia leucotreta. Next base: position 19,575 of record JALPQI010003892.1, read on the forward strand.
CTTGTAACAAAGCCCAATACCGCGCTATAGCGTGCATTTCATTATTTCATTTAGGCTTCACACGCAAAGTAGGCAAAGTGCGGCCGCTATCCGGATAAGGGCGATTGTGCACCACAATGAATTTTACTGTCCGGCAGACCGAGTTTTCATGGTCCGATATGGCATGAAAAAAACGCATGATTGGCTTGTGCACTTGTCCGTCTTTTTACTCGGAGGTGCGGCATAGTAGCATGAAAAAAACGGATGATTGGCTTGTAAAATCGGACTATCGGGGACGGTAACAGTCAGTGCAATTCCGGACGCAGTGCACAAGCATTAATACGTTTTTCATAGCTGTCATCTCGGATCGGAAAAATACTGTCCAGAATGGGGAAAAGTAAAATGTCGGACGGTAAAATTACGTGTAGTGCACAAGCTACTATATACATTTAATGGCGTGGCATATCGGACCGTAAAAAACCGGACTACCGGACGGTAAAAGTCAGTGTAGTGCACAAACGCCCTAGGATCAAAAATCCGGACGTGCCTTAAAAAAAATTAACGTTTGGCAACCCATACAGTAACCGACACTTTTAGTATGAGTTTCATGAGCTTTTTTTGCCGACTACATGCACCATCAAATCATTCATTGCCCGAGGAGACCCCACTGTGGTTAACAGACTGTACTGTGAATGGGTTGCAGCAGGTATATCTACAACACAGCAAATTTCTCCAAAAGGCCTCTACGTGTTGGATGTATATCCCCGCGCAAGCCTATCAAAAATCCGGGACGTAATAGCCCGTGAAACAAAGGAGATACAAATAAAGAGTTCCTCGTCCCGTGACAACCAGAGTCTTTCGCAGTTGATTTTTTCTATGGTAAGCACATCTGGGTGCTTAGCCAAGTTGCCAATCGCTAGCGCTTCATCGTTAATCGCAGCTAACTGTCTTTGTCGCACTAATATAAAAGAGTGACAGAGAGGGAAAACTACGTTACGCTACTAAGCGCTAGCGTTTGGCATCTTGGCTAAGCACCCTGGATGCTTAGCCAAGTTGCCAATCGCTAGCGCTTGGTAGCGTATCGTAGTTTTCTCTCTCTGTCACTCTTGCATATTAGTGCGACAAAGACAGTTAGCTACCTTTCGCTTACGATTGACGTTTAAGCGCTAGCGATTGGCAACTTGGCTAAGCACCCAGGGCGCCCACCACTAGCACCCACACTAGGCCGATCTACTTAAACCAATAAATAATAACCTGGACATCGGGCTTCGTCTTCAGTTGGCGTCGCAAGCGGCGGGCGAGCGGGGGCGTGAAGAGCGCGGGGTCGGGGTGCCACGGCTGCTCGCGGCGCCACGCCAGCGACACCACTAGCACCCACGCTAGGCCGATCTACATATACCAATAATAATAACCTGGACATCGGGCTTCGTCTTCAGTTGGCGCCGCAAGCGGCGGGCGAGCGGGGGCGTGAAGTGCCACGGCTGCTCGCGGCGCCACGCCAGCGACACCACTAGCACCCACACTAGGCCGATCTACATATACCAATAATAATAACCTGGACATCGGGCTTCGTCTTCAGTTGGCGCCGCAAGCGGCGGGCGAGCGGGGGCGTGAAGAGCGCGGGGTCGGGCTGCCACGGCTGCTCGCGGCGCCACGCCAGCGACACCACTAGCACCCACACTAGGCCGATCTACATATACCAATAATAATAACCTAGACATCGGGCTTCGTCTTCAGTTGGCGCCGCAAGCGGCGGGCGAGCGGGGGCGTGAAGAGCGCGGGGTCGGGGTGCCACGGCTGCTCGCGGCGCCACGCCAGCGACACCACTAGCACCCACGCTAGGCCGATCTACATATACCAATAATAATAACCTGGACATCGGGTTTCGTCTTCAGTTGGCGCCGCAAGCGGCGGGCGAGCGGGGGCGTGAAGAGCGCGGGGTCGGGGTGCCACGGCTGCTCGCGGCGCCACGCCAGCGACACCACTAGCACCCACACTAGGCCGATCTACATATACCAATAAATAACCTGGACATCGGGCTTCGTCTTCAGTTGGCGCCGCAAGCGGCGGGCGAGCGGGGGCGTGAAGAGCGCGGGGTCGGGGTGCCACGGCTGCTCGCGGCGCCACGCCAGCGACACCACTAGCACCCACACTAGGCCGATCTACATATACCAATAATAATAACCTGGACATCGGGCTTCGTCTTCAGTTGGCGTCGCAAGCGGCGGGCGAGCGGGGGCGTGAAGAGCGCGGGGTCGGGGTGCCACGGCTGCTCGCGGCGCCACGCCAGCGACACCACTAGCACCCACACTAGGCCGATCTACATATACCAATAATAATAACCTGGACATCGGGCTTCGTCTTCAGTTGGCGTCGCAAGCGGCGGGCGAGCGGGGGCGTGAAGAGCGCGGGGTCGGGGTGCCACGGCTGCTCGCGGCGCCACGCCAGCGACACCACTAGCACCCACACTAGGCCGATCTACATATACCAATAATAATAACCTGGACATCGGGCTTCGTCTTCAGTTGGCGTCGCAAGCGGCGGGCGAGCGGGGGCGTGAAGAGCGCGGGGTCGGGGTGCCACGGCTGCTCGCGGCGCCACGCCAGCGACACCACTAGCACCCACACTAGGCCGATCTACATATACCAATAATAATAACCTGGACATCGGGCTTCGTCTTCAGTTGGCGTCGCAAGCGGCGGGCGAGCGGGGGCGTGAAGAGCGCGGGGTCGGGGTGCCCCGGCTGCTCGCGGCGCCACGCCAGCGACACCACTAGCACCCACACTAGGCCGATCTACATATGCCAATAATAATAACCTGGACATCGGGCTTCGTCTTCAGTTGGCGTCGCAAGCGGCGGGCGAGCGGGGGCGTGAAGAGCGCGGGGTCGGGGTGCCACGGCTGCTCGCGGCGCCACGCCAGCGACACCACTAGCACCCACACTAGGCCGATCTACATATACCAATAATAATAACCTGGACATCGGGCTTCGTCTTCAGTTGGCGTCGCAAGCGGCGGGCGAGCGGGGGCGTGAAGAGCGCGGAGTCGGGGTGCCACGGCTGCTCGCGGCGCCACGCCAGCGACACCACTAGCACCCACACTAGGCCGATCTACATATACCAATAATAATAACCTGGACATCGGGCTTCGTCTTCAGTTGGCGTCGCAAGCGGCGGGCGAGCGGGGGCGTGAAGAGCGCGGGGTCGGGGTGCCACGGCTGCTCGCGGCGCCACGCCAGCGACACCACTAGCACCCACACTAGGCCGATCTACATATACCAATAATAATAACCTGGACATCGGGCTTCGTCTTCAGTTGGCGTCGCAAGCGGCGGGCGAGCGGGGGCGTGAAGAGCGCGGGGTCGGGGTGCCACGGCTGCTCGCGGCGCCACGCCAGCGACACCACTAGCACCCACACTAGGCCGATCTACATATACCAATAATAATAACCTGGACATCGGGCTTCGTCTTCAGTTGGCGCCGCAAGCGGCGGGCGAGCGGGGGCGTGAAGAGCGCGGGGTCGGGGTGCCACGGCTGCTCGCGGCACCACGCCAGCGATACCAGCGCGCCCACCACTAGCACCCACACTAGGCCGATCTACATATACCAATAATAATAACCTGGACATCGGGCTTCGTCTTCAGTTGTCGTCGCAAGCGGCGGGCGAGCGGGGGCGTGAAGAGCGCGGGGTCGGGGTGCCACGGCTGCTCGCGGCGCCACGCCAGCGACACCACTAGCACCCACACTAGGCCGATCTACATATACCAATAAATAATAACCTGGACATCGGGCTTCGTCTTCAGTTGGCGCCGCAAGCGGCGGGCGAGCGGGGGCGTGAAGAGCGCGGGGTCGGGGTGCGCGCGCCCCGCGCGCTGCCACGGCTGCTCGCGGCGCCACGCCAGCGACACCAGCGCGCCCACCACTAGCACCCACACTAGGCCGATCTACATATGCCAATGGAATAAGGTTATTTCTGGATCTACCAGGGTATTATCAAACCGGAATCAGAAAGGGATTCGAAAGTACTGTTGACACAACAAATGATACAACACAATATTTATCAAGAAAAGAGTTGTTTATGGATGTCCCGAGTAATTAATTAATCTATTGCATGTAAGTCTCTGAATTTAAACTACAAAAATATTCATTTAACTATGAATATATCCTAGATTGACTTATCGCGGTTTGATAATAAGGGTTCAATGTAAGCGTTTCCTCTGCGAATAGTAATACGCATACGCTCCAGGGGACTACCATGATTGATTCGGCTCGACAATTTTTGACAGTTATTGTATGACAATTATTGCCGTGTGGTGATGGCAGTAAGAATACATTTGTCACCACCCCAACTCCTCCTGCGGGTGTCGTAAGAGTCGACTAAGGGATTGAAGTGTCACTGACCATTATTTGATAAACAATTGATGATGGGCAGCAGCGTCATCATAGTCGACACATTACTGCGATCGCCAATCCACTTTGCCTAGCGTGGCGATTATGGGCATTTACCTCCTAATGCGTCTATACGCAACTAGTTACCCAGACTTTCAGGTTTCTCTTGAAGTGACGCATACCAAAATAGACCTTATACAGTGCATAATAAAGCATCAATTCAAATAACGGAATGTTTCGATAACCCGGCGATCTATGGCTTACCTACCTAGCGGTCATTTTTGACAGTTCTGTGAATGGGAGTTTATGAATGTGTGCGTGCGTTTCGATGTCGCGAAGTAGTTTTATGAATGAATAAGATCGGAATAAAAAGCCCACGTCGAACCGGGTTACTTTCCTTTACGCGCTAATATTGTTTGAATTCTTTTCTAGAGATATAGTAGTTCGCAATATTCAATTAAAGGTACAGATGTATTGGTAATGTTACACGAATGTACTAAAATGATAATATTGGATGAGTTTGATAAATGAGGGAAAAATTTAGGGAAGCCGGTGGGAATCGGGTTGTATGGACGCGCCGCCACTGGTAACTACAATCGTTTCGTCTCGTCTCATACCGCTCATGTGTTAGCACTCACCGGACTTGTCCACAAGTATGAAACCCTGTACAAGTACAAGTAATTCCTGGGATCATAGGGTACGGGCTCAGGCAGGGTAACATTTGCGGCACATCCAGCAACGCTGACGGGCAAATTGGCTGGCGGCGGACGGGGGCCTCCGAAACTTATCCACAGGGTCAGCGCTATACCGCTGAGAAGACCGACGCAAACACCCTGAAATTACAAATAAAATACTTATAATAGGCATTGTATCAGTTGTAAAAGTTAAAATAGTACATTACATCAGAGGCCGGGAAAAAGAGGATTGCCGGGCAAGTTGGTATATACGGATAGGTAACGAGGCTGGGAATCCGTTTTCACGCCGAGGCATATATGTATAGTGCTTTTCTCAAACCTACAAAGAAATACAAAAATAAAAAGTAATGACAATGCTGTCGAAATTAAAAAAAAGGTTACTACCACCATTTCTTATGTACCATTTCTTTCCCAGTGAGTTACTGCGCCCTAAAAGCGATACTTCCGAGTCTATTTTAAAGAACTTAAAGACAAAATTTCATTGCATGTTTGAGAAAATAAAATATTATAACAGTTGTAGAGGTTGCCTTGCTGAGGAAACTACATAGGTACTTTATGGTATTCCTCTACTAAATTTTTCATCATTATCATATCAGCCGAAAAACGTCCACTGCTGAAGCTGAACATATGCCTCCCTAAAAGATTGTTACAATGACCGGTCCTGCGCCACCCGCATCCAGCGGCCTTCACTAGGCCAATACTTACTAGGTTCACTAGGTAGTCCACCTTGTGGGGGGCACAATTTTTGTAAACCCAATCAGGTTCGCAAAGCAAAAGAAACATCATCAAATATGTATTTTAGGAGAAATTCCGAGTTCCACGTTTAGCTTCGTTCTGTTTGGTCATGCAAATACATAAGAAGAAGTAGTTCACTTTAAAAAATCTAAGTATCCATTTTCTACCAGTAATTAGGTTCCGTGCATTTACCGCGTACTTACTTTCGGAAATATATTTAACTTGAAGCTGATTCAACCACGCGCATTTATTATTCTTTTTTTGCTAGATTCTCAATGACTAACTTTTCTTAATCAACTAAGCCATCACAACCAGCGTAGCAAATCAACTTAATCGATTACCGACATTGCACATTGATTAAACCTCTCGTGACTTTAACAACTTACGTTTTCATTAGCGAATGTAGTAAACATGCCCAAAGTGAAGACCCCAAACATGGGGCCCCCGACCGCGCCGAATATGGTCAACGCTGCCTGCAGGAGTCCACCCAGGTGTTCAGCCACAAACGCCAGGGCCAGAAATAGGAGGCCGTAAGCGCAGGCGGTCAGTTTCGTCAGCCACGTGACGTAGGCATCGCGGACTTGGCAACATCTTTGAAAAGAAACAAAACTGAACTTTGAAAAGAAAATAAGAGACATCTAAGAATAGTCTTTTGTTAGTAAACAAATTTTTGAGAGATAATTTTTCATTTGCATAAACAGCCAAGTGCATTGCCTGATAAGACGCGTATCGCATTGTCACGCTAAGTATAATAGTATGAGCGCATAAGCGTGCACAGATCAACTGCTTACTGCATATTTTGTCATTTTTCTTTTCATGAAAAACCTACTTCATTTTGTATCTAAAATATACTCACGATAATATTCCTCTTGAGTTTGCAAGTAATAATACAATCAATGTAGTAAAAGAGTATAAAAATCAAATAAAAAAATACGTATGCTCAGAAGTTAAATTTGTAGTACAGAAAAAGGAAAACGCTGTTTTGTCTCTAATTTATTTACCTACGTGTTATACTTAATAGTTTTCAAATTGAGAATGAACAGGAACCGAAAGACAGGTACATAATTTTGTTTCTTTAGCGAAAAATTTTAGCTGAATTTTGGCAAGCCTGTCACGATAGAAGACAAAGTTATTCAACCATCTGCGGAGCAATACCTATGCCGATCAGTAGCGTTGGCCTACCGCTAATTAAAATGTTGTCACCTGCCCCTCCTTCAGTCATCGTACTTGCGTATTCGAGTAGGGTCGCAAAAAAAAACAAAATTTAATCTCTCTTCCAAGTGCCAACACTAAAAATCCCTTGCTACCCCCTTATTCATAATCATAAACAGACGTTTAGGAGACCCTAACTCAGCAAGCCGCTAAGTATTATTTGTCCGTTTTAGTCTTATCAATGTCTATAAGACCGCAAGGGACAATCAATACTTAGCGGCTTATTAAGTTAGGACGTTTATGAATAAGGGGGCTAGTTACTTACTTGCCAACGTAGTCAACGAGGGTGACAGCAGCGAGGGCGTTGCAGGAGGCCGAGACTGTAGACAGTGATGCGCTGAAGATGCCGGCCACGAAGAGCCCCGCCAGGCCTGGTACGGACTTCATTGCGTTTACCACGTAATAGGGCATGAGCTGGTCCATCTGGTCGGAGATTAATACACATAGTTAGTGATAGTGTCACTGAAATAAAATTCTAGGAAATAAAATAAAAGACATCGGCAAACTAAAGGTCCAGTCAGAGATATGTTTTAAGCGCAGACGATATTACTTACTATGTTAGGTTAGTTAAGAACTATTAACTTAGTAGGTACCTATAAGCAATCTATTGGTCTGAGACTAGATAGTCGCAAATCGCAGTCCCGATACACGGCGAAGATGCCAAGCCCACCGACGCACGTGAAGAACTAAAGACCGACAGTATCAATTCCACAGGCACGCCCAGGATGCTCGCTCCAGTCTGCTCACTATCAGTAGACAATAAAACACTGGTTCTAACGCATACCGCAGTGATACTGCCAGCTGCGAGCGGGTCGCAGTCCCGGTAGACGGCGAAGATGCCGAGCCCGCTGATGCACGTGCAGACGCTGAGCACCGACAGCACCGGCCAGCTCTACCACAGACACGCCCGGGAACGCTCTAGCGTGCTCACTGTTAGCAGACGCTGGATACATTAACGCATACCGCAGTGATACTGCCAGCTGCGAGCGGGTCGCAGTCCCGGTAGACGGCGAAGATGCCGAGCCCGCTGATGCACGTGCAGACGCTGAGCACCGACAGCACCGGCCAGCTCCACCACAGGCACGCCTGGGAACGCTCTAGCGTGCTCACTGCCAGCAGGCGTTGGATACATTAACGCATACCGCAGTGATACTGCCAGCTGCGAGCGGGTCGCAGTTCCGGTAGACGGCGAAGATGCCAAGCACCGACAGCACCGGCCAGCTTCACTACAGACACGCCTGGGAACGCTGGAGCGTGCTCACTGCCAGCAGACACTGGTTACATTAACGCATACCGCAGTGATACTGCCAGCTGCGAGCGGGTCGCAGTCCCGGTAGACGGCGTAGATGCCGAGCTCGCTGATGCACGTGCAGACGCTGAGCACCGACAGCACCGGCCAGCTCCACCACAGACACGCCTGGGAGCGCGCTAGCGTGCTCACTGCCAGCAGACGCTGGATACATTAACGCATACCGCAGTGATACTGCCAGCTGCGAGCGGGTCGCAGTCCCGGTAGACGGCGAAGATGCCAAGACCACCGATGCACGTGAAGAACTAAAGACCGACAGTATCAATTCCACAGGCACGCCTAGGATGCTCGCTCCAGTCTGCTCACTATCAGTAGACAACAAAACACTGGTTCTAACGCATACCGCAGTGATACTGCCAGCTGCGAGCGGGTCGCAGTCCCGATAGACGGCGAAGATGCCGAGCCCGCTGATGCACGTGCAGACGCTGAGCACCGACAGCACCGGCCAGCTCCACTACAGACACGCCTGGGAACGCTCTAGCGTGCTCACTGCTAGCAGACGCTGGATACATTAACGCATACCGCAGTGATACTGCCAGCTGCGAGCGGGTCGCAGTCCCGGTAGACGGCGAAGATGCCGAGCCCGCTGATGCACATTCAGAACTAAGCACTGACAGCGTCGACTCCACCACAGGGAACCCTGAGACATTCCAGTATGAACGCTGTCAATAGACGCTGGTTCTTTGAACACATACCGCAGTGATACCGCCGGCCGTCAGCGGGTCGCAGTCTCGGTAGATGGCGCAGATGCCGAGCCCGCTGATGCACATTCAGAACTAAACACTGACAGCGTCGACTCCACCGCAGGGAACCCTGAGACATTCCAATATGAACGCCGTCAGTAGATGCTGGTTCTTTGAACACATACCGCAGTGATACTGCCGGCCGCCAGTGGGTCGCAGTCCCGGTAGACGGCGAAGATGCCGAGCCCGCTGATGCACGTGCCGAATTAAGCTCCGATAGCATCAACACCATACGAATCGTTCTAGCCTACTCACTGTCGGACGTCTGTAGACACTGGTTACGTGCACGTGCAGATACTGAGCACCGACAGCACCGGCCAGCTCCATCACAGACACGCCTGGGAACGCTCTAGCGTGCTCACTGCAGCAGGCGCTGGATACATACCGCAGTGATACTGCCAGCTGCGAGCGGGTCGCAGTCCCGGTAGACGGCGAAGATGCCGAGCGCCTACAGCACCGGCCAGCTCCATCACAGACACGCCTGGGAACGCTCTAGCGTGCTCACTGCAGCAGGCGCTGGATACATACCGCAGTGATACTGCCAGCTGCGAGCGGGTCGCAGTCCCGGTAGACGGCGAAGATGCCGAGCCCGCTAATGCACGTGCAGACGCTGAGCACCGACAGCACCGGCCAGCTCCACCACAGACACGCCTGGGAACGCTCGAGCGTGCTCACTGTTAGCAGGCGCTGGATCTAGAATAATACAAACTAATAATGTATCTTGGGTTTATAAACAGGTATATACTTATTGGTCGCATCTTTTATTCAGTACAAAAATAGAATATTTCTTAAATATTAGATGTCATATGTGGAATTTGAATCTGGAGTAGTCGAGGGGTTTAAGCATCAGTCGCAAAAACTGAGAACGTGGGTTTAAATCCCATCTCTGGCGTTGGTAAACTTCGGTATTTTTTCATTGGTATTGACATCTAATAGGTATATAAGGTCCTAATTTATTAGATGCAGATATTTTTACAGCTGATAGTACTCGGTCTCTGGAGTATATTAAACGGTGAAACATTATAGCTTTTACGATGTTTTTTTGGAGAAAACGGAAAACCAAATTTGCTACGTAAAAACACCCTGTTTATGTGATTATTAAATGAAAACTCATTGAACAAATTCTAGTACCTTTTTTACGTACCACTGAACTGGAACTGGCCACTTCACGTCGATAAATTAAATACTTGATTGTCAATGTCATGTTATTTTCCGTTGGATTGTGTCGTTTGATGACATGACAGACAGTTGAGTGTTATTGTGACATTTGTGATAATCATACGTCGCACTCCAGCGGGCAGTTTGGTGGCATGTCAAAATGATAGATAAGGTCACAAATACATCAATTCATTTTCAAATAAGCAGAAGTATTTGTACTTAGTATTTGGTACCTAGTATTTATAATGTACAATTCTAAATATATTAGAAACTAAAGTAGTACGTTAGTAACGTGTTATTTTTTTAGTACTCATTCAATTTAAAAAAAAATACAATTGACTAGTATGTAAAATATTTAATTTACCTAAGTAGATATGTTATGCGAATATATTATTAATATTTTTTCTAAATTGCCGGCGGTCAACGGTCAATGAAGTGTGTTTTGGTTAACATTATTTGTAGTCTCAACCTCTTCGTTTTGAATTAGACTATTTATCATCTTTAGTGTCGATTCCCCGGATTCGATTTTAAGACAATTTGTAATTTCAGATATATATTTGTTTTCCTTTAGGGTGCAGGCGTACTTTTGACAATTTGTTCATAGTCTTATTTATTACATTAAAGGAAGACTGCATTGGCAAAATCGAATTTTGCAAAAATTGTCTTTTATTTTTTATCTCGGAGAAATGTGTAATTGTGTATTATGAATAAACTTCACTTCCTCTTCTACGCAGGCTATAGCGAATACACGTTTTGCTTCTTTTCAACGAATTCAAATAAACCGTTACAAATACTAAATACATTTTAATACTCGTAAGTTAAGATTTTTTTTGTAAACCTTACGTTGCCACGAAACTGCCCGCTAGAGTGCGACGTATGATCATCAAGATCGGCCGGGAGACGTCAAAATTAAAAAAGAAAGCTCCTCTATGGTTTACTGTTCATCTGTTTTTTTTTTAATTAGGTTGGTTGCCATGTATTTCATTAAGTCTTTTATACACGAGGTGTCTTAAAATGCCAATAAAATAGGTAAAAAAAGTTTTAAGTTAAACGGTTTTTATTGCACCAAAAACTAGAAAATAAAAATTAGTTGTAACTAATCGTAGATGCTACTTTCTGTAGATTAGTCACGTGAAACTAATATCACTGTAGTCTTGCCAAGTCGGACGCTGAAAGCCACGTTTAGTCTCTATGTCAGTGGATTAAGCGTTACTTAATCGGAAACTTTTACCAAACTGAAATAAAAACGTGGGGCGGACGCAATTGTGATTAAGTCACTATAGTTATTTAAGAACAAACATAGAAATAGTGTAATAAGTTTTGTTCTGGCCTTGATAAAAGTTATTTACCTCTGTAGAAGTGTTGAAACAGATGGATGTATAATTGCAAAATTAAAGCTACAATTACATATTTGGAACTTGTATGTTTCTTTATAATAACGCCCCACGTTTTTATTTTAGTTTGGTAAACGTTTCCGATTAGGTAACGCTTAATCCACTGACATAGAGACTAAACGTGGCTTTCAGCGTCCGACTTGGCAAGACTACAGTGATAATAGTTTCACGTGACTAATCTACAGAAAGTAGCATCTACGATTAGTTACAACTAATTTTTATTTTCTAGTTTTTGGTGCAATAAAAACCGTTTAACTTAAAACTTTTTTTACCTATTTTATTTTAAAGTTTTTAGTGCAATTGTTAAGCTAATTTCCGATACTATACCTACTTATTCTAGATCAAAGATGTTGTTCATAATATGCAATACAATTAAACATGCTAGCGTTTAACGCTCGCGCTTTAATCACGACACATATGTAAACGTAATTGGACATTATTTTATGTGTAACGTAACGAGAGGGGAATCCCTGCTGAATTTTTAAAAATCCGACACTAAAAAAATGTCAGCTTGAATGCTCCAAGTGTCCCAAATGGACGTGTTATTCATACAATAGCTTAGATAACAGAGATCTGACAATAAGGAACATATCTATCAATTTGGTTTATTGAGAAAATCAAGTTAAAAATTTTATATTGTACACATTATACAAGTCGAATTTCGAGACTAAAATATAAACTCATACTTTTAGTCGACCAACCGGAGGACCGCAGGTCTGACGGAAAGTTTGACGCGAACCGAGGGTCCAAAGGGTTAATCCGTGCAGTCTATCAACCGGAGGGCCATAGGCTCAATGGCACTATGGCACGCACTACGTGAACCGAAGGGACTCACACTCTCTGTCTATTAACTGGAGGACCGCCCGCAGGTCCGAGTGCACGTCCTACGCAAACCACCCGCGCTGTCAGTCTATCAACCGCAGGACCGCAGGCCCGACGGCACGTCCTACGCGAGTCACTCATGCTGTGAGTCTATCAGCCGGAGGGCCGCAGGCCCGACGGCTCGCCCTACGCAACCCACTCACGCTGTCACTCTATCAGCTGGAGGGCCGAAGGCCCGACGGCTCGCCCTACGCTATCCACTCACGCTGTCACTCTAGCAGCTGGAGGGCCGCAGGCCCGACGGCTCGCCCTACGCGACCCACTCACTCTGTCTCTCTATCAGCTGGAGGGCCGCAGGCCCGACTGCTCACCCAACGCGACCCACTCACGCTGTCACTCTATCAGCTGGAGGGCCGCAGGCCCGACGGCTCACCCTACGTGACTCACTCACGCTGTCACTCTAGCAGCTGGAGGGCCGCAGGCCCGACGGCTCGCCCTACGCGACCCACTCACGCTGTCTCTCTATCAGCTGGAGGGCCGCAGGCCCGACGGCTCGCCCTACGCGACCCACACACGCTATCACTCTATCAGCTGGAGGGCCGCAGGCCCGACGGCTCACCCTACGTGACTCACTCACGCTGTCACTCTAGCAGCTGGAGGGCCGCAGGCCCGACGGCTCGCCCTACGCGACCCACTCACGCTGTCTCTCTATCAGCTGGAGGGCCGCAGGCCCGACGGCTCGCCCTACGCGACCCACTCACGCTGTCACTCTATCAGCTGGAGCGCCGCAGGCCCGACGGCTCACCCTACGTGACTCACTCACGCTGTCACTCTATCAGCTGGAGGGCCGCAGGCCCGACGGCTCGCCCTACGCGACCCACTCACGCTGTCACTCTATCAGCTGGAGGGCTGCAGGCCCGACGGCTCGCCCTACGCGACCTTCTCACGCTGTCTCTCTATCAGCTGAAGGGCCGCAGGCCCGACTGCTCCCCCTACGCGATCCACTCACGCTGTCACTCTATCAGCTGGAGGACCGCAGGCCCGACGGCTCGCTCTACGCTATCCACTCACGCCGTCACTCTATCAGCCGGAGGGCCGCAGGCCCTACGCGAACCACTCACGCTGTTAGTCTATCAGCCGGACCCAACAGCTCGCTCTACGCGAACAACTCACGCTGTCAGTCTATTCATTATGTTTTTACCCATCTTGTGGCAACCTTTGGGGGAGGCCTATATTCACCAGTGAACATCTTTCGGCTGATATAATGATGATGATGATGATGATAAGGAAATCTGTATGTTTCTACCAAGTATCTAAAGCAGTACTTCAAAATCTACTTATCGCTAAAGCTAGCGGTTGTGGCAGGCAGTAGTACTGGAGTATCAGATTTGAGGAGTTGGGCGTTAGTATTAAATTCGCAGGTTTCTACTTAATGTCTAAAGAACTTCTTCAAAATAAAGATATCGATAAAAGATAAACCTTGCGGTTATTTTAGGCAGTACTGCAGCATCAGGAGTGAGGAGTTGGAAGCAAGATCAGGCTGTTAGTATTTGATTATGCCAAACATGCTATACTTTCATTTTCACGTGTCTAACACTCTCGGTTAAGGTAAGCAGTGCGTCTGCAGCATCAGGCTTTGAGGATACAAGGATACAAATATTATAATATTGCATTGTCATGGGGACTTGATAAGAGTTCCAAATTTTATTGATTTCGGTCCAGTGGAAGTGGTCGAAAAATCGATCACAAGATTTGAAGCATCGACGACAGTTGATACGCGGTGAAGTTAATAAAAACCGTTTAAAAAACGCACTGCGTGTAAACCATAGACATATAAATTTATAGACCGAGTCTATTATTATCTGTGGGTGACGCCGGCAATGCCTGTCAACGATCTTTGTTTGGGTATACTAGTGCACCTAAATCGCAAATAGTAAAAGTGATTAAAATAAAGCTTTTCATGTATATTTCTGTTCGATAAGTGCACGGAATGTGATAAACTGATAATGCACATGATGATTTTTTTAGACGAAATTATAATTAAATTTTTTGTTAGGAAAATGAAATCAAAAAAGTTATATGAAAAGATTTCTTAATTTATATTTAAAGTTAATTATTTTAATGTAAATTATCATGTGTTAAAATATTTGCAACTAATAAATTAGGACCTTATATATACGAGTACATAGAGTAGTTTTACTACTTGAAAAAATACTTCTCATAAAATATTTTTCATAAAACCATTTGAGTTGTTTCAGAAACATAAGGACATTGTTTATTGACTAAAATTAAAATTATCAAGGCCAATCGGTGGCAATCTTAATAATTATTAAGATTATATGATAACGATGACTTGATTTAGCCATAAATAGACTGACACGAGACGAAGTAATTTTTTAATGATGACATTGATGACTAATTTCGCCTTCCTTACGTTTCTTTAATCTCTATACCTACATAATTATAGGAATAAAAAAGATACAAAAGTAATTACCTGTGTATGGTTTACTGCATATAGAGACAAATACGTTATTAAACCTCCGAAGTTTAGTGACCACCAAGTGTTTCTCACAGTCGGGTCCAAACTGAAACTGAAAGAGAAAGAATAATATATACATAATGGGCATAAATAAATACATAAGTGTAAGACTTCAGCCTAAAACATTAATAACTAGTTGATAAAATTAGTTGGTTGAAATTCTTAATATATAGGTTTCATTAAATTTTGTAAGTAAAATAGCTATATCAATTCATATTTTTTTTTGTAGTAGTGACTAAACCATTAACACTGGATTATTTACAAGGTTAAAGCAACTTTAACACGCTTAGTCTAGGGATTCCATTTGAAAGCAAAATTGAAAATACCATGGTCTAGGGTAATGATGACTGTTTAAAAAAAAGAGGAATATTATAAATAACCTTTGACCAATTCATTTTAAATTAATGTATTGTTATTTATAATATTCCATATCATTTTAATATGTATAAAACTTAATTAATATTTTAAGTTTATAATTTATATTTTATTGTAGTGAGAAATGTAGGTAACTAACCTTTGTGCAGGTTACAGATTTTGCGCATTGGCGCCAATTTCAATGTTTAAAAAAAAGTAGTAGACATAGATTGTCTTTTGTTTGTTCTGTTGTTGGTGTGAATTGTGATTGAGAATATTGAGATGTATCGATACATAAGTTAAGATAATAAAATAATTATTGTCAAAGTTTCTGGGCATTTCATTAGTCTATTTCAAATTCAGAAGCGGGATCACTACGTGCTGGATATAAAGGCCGAGCCATCAATTGGAGAAATTAAGTAATAGGTACATAATTATAAGTACCTAATTTGGTAAGGAAGGCCCGTAATCGTGATCTAAGGTAAAGGTAAAACATAGGGAAATTGTTTTACAGGTGAGTTATGTTCGTATTTATGCTGTAAAATACATACCTACGTGCAGTAACATTAATTAATGTAGTTTTTTTTAACAAAGATTTTCTTTTGAACATAATTTAGTACGTAAAATTGTAACCAATGTACGTACCAGTTTAATTTTCGACCATAGTCGATAAGTCTTTATTTATACAATGGAGTATAATTTAAGCATGAAGGTATATTGTGTATACGATTTTTGTTTACAAAAGCCTTGTCTTTATATTAGTACGGGGTGACGATTATCACTACGTTTGAGCTTTATACGTGTATTTATACGTTTATGACATGATATTGACTAATATGTAAAATAATATACTTGTTATTATTAATAAAATCAGACAATTCAGTCATGTTAATGTTAATTGCGTTGGATAATATCCACTTTCTTAATGTGACCTCTGTTGACTAAGTGGACGTTGATTCCAGAGTATGTCTTCTCGCTCTCGGTCGAGTACCAGACCAGGGCGGGTGAGAAGGTCTGAGAGGCCAAGTAGCAGGCGCTCGCAGGCCAGCCGGTCAAAGGACAGGCGGTCGCAGACGTCGCAGTCCAGGCGCTCGCAGCCTAGGCGGTCGCAGGTCAGGCGGTCGCAGGCCAAGCGGTCGCAGTCCCGGCCGTCGCAGACCAGGCGATCGCGATCCGGGCAGTCGCAGTCTGGATGTTCGTGGGTGGAACGACGTCAGCGGTTGAAGCGATGCCTTGGCGAGCGGGCCCGTCGAAGCCGAGCCGCCGCGAGCGTCCGTGTTCGAACCGAGAAGTAAGAATGCCGACGGAGCGAAACCAACGTGAGCGCTCGCAATCAACTAGAAGTTGGCAAAGGTACACAAGTCGTCCGAGAAGTCGTGCGTTGTGTTCAAAAAAAACATGCACTGCCGCGACCGTAGTGTAACACGTCATTCTCGGCCGACTGAACGATTGACACCCAAATCACATAGTACGACTAGTACGAGTACGAGTCGATTTAATTCGAGATCAGTTTTATACTCTCGTAGTAGAAGTTTTAGATGTACTCGTAGCAGTTGTAAAATTAAGACTTCCCGGGGGCATCGAAGGTATTCTAGAAAAATTAAGCGTAATAGTCGTTCATCTACTAATAAATGTACTTCTATGCCCCAAACTGTGCGTGCATCACAGATGCCAAATTCAGTTCCTGAGAACCATATACAACGCAGTAAAGATGTTAAAAGTTTAATTAACAACAATGAAAATAACACAAAATCAATGGCAACTGTGTGCGCTAATGACAATCAAAAATGTTCTTCTTTTACAAACAGCTTATTAGAATCCTTAAATAAGACATTGCAAACTATGACAACCGTTGCGTCTTCGTCACATTATAAACAAAAATTTAGTAGCCTAAACGGTGTACCAGAGTTTGACCCAAATGTAAAACATCAAACCATAGTAAACTGGCTGAATAAAGTGGAAGAATGTGCTGAGATTTACGGTTGGAATAAGTCAAAGTCAAACTATTCTTTATTCAAGTAAGCTTATTAATAAGCATTTTCGAATCGTCTGACATTATCAAGAGAAAAAAAAAATCTACTACAGGTTCAAACACAGAACAGAAAAACCTTGTTTTTAGTATTCCGTGGGTTCAAACCCTACCTACGCCGCTCCTGAGAAGAACCAGTAAGAAACTCAGGTGGACTTATTTTTTTCATAACAGTATAATAATACATCTTAATAAAATAACATGCATTAAATAATGTATTACATAAAAAAAAAAGATTATTATAGACATTTTTATAAAAGAGAGAAATAAATAAAGGATCATAATATTAAACAAAAATAATTATTATTGTACAAGTTCACAATATTATTAAGTATCTATATCTATACTACTCTAGTTGT
Source organism: Thaumatotibia leucotreta (assembly GCA_025490895.1). Lineage (NCBI taxonomy): Eukaryota > Metazoa > Arthropoda > Insecta > Lepidoptera > Tortricidae > Thaumatotibia > Thaumatotibia leucotreta. The sequence goes on from JALPQI010003892.1 coordinate 37,291, forward strand.
CAGAATAAAGAGAAATTAAGATTTAGAGATGTAAAAGGTCTCTAATCGTCATGATTTTAACAATAATAATAAAATAGAAAATTAACAATTTAGTGGCAATCACAAAACAACTATTCTTATATAAAAGACAGCAGCCAATACCTATTTAAACATGACCTAACAGTAAAATAAACTCAAATATTAAATTAGACTAGAGATGTATGTATACTCTCTAATGTCAATAATACATAATTTTGGAGATGTAAAGTGTCCCCAATGTCAGTTAATAAATAATAATAATAATGATTTGGAGGTGTAAAGAATCTCCGAATGTCAATAAAAAGTAAATAAAAAGGGGTATGAAACATGTCATGTAATGTTTCATGTCAGAAGACAGTTAAACTAACAATCTTGTAAACTAGTGCTACAGAATACATAATTATTATGTATCCAATAAGTCAAAATTTTGCTATATAAGGAGATAAATGGGCTCCATGACGAAATGAATATTAAGTGTGGAGATGTAAAAGGTCTCCACGGTCAAAGAAATTAGATGCTAAGAATAATAAATAAAATTAATAATTTTGGAGGTGTAAAAGCTCTTCAAACGTCAAAAAAAAAAAATAATAATAAAGAGGCTGTTAAGCTAACAGTCTTATAAGCGAGGGGCCGCACATAGTGTGCCACTAAGAGGGATAGACATAGTCACAGACTACTACGAAGATACTACGTATAGTGACGTATTCAACGCATTTGTCTGGCACTTAGATTTAGCATCTACGTGCCACACACAAAAAATAGTGGCACAGTGATAAGGACGGACGATTATCGTTCCTTTTCACTTCCACTAGTAAAAAGTTTCATAAGACCATCCCTTTCGTTCTTGCTATTATTATTACGTTGTCAAATCCATAATATATCCATATTCTATATCCATGCTTATAAGCTAAGTCTACAAAATACATAACTAATATGTATTCAAGTCAATGTCATGTAAATCTAAGACAGCTCTTGAGACTGAAGACACGGCCATGGTTCCTCGCCATTCAAGTAATCGTCAACTTTATAATAACCCTTTTTGAGAAGACCATTTTTGATGTACATTTTGAATGAATTATAGGGCAGTTCCCATGCCTCTAAGGGTACTTTGTTGAAAAAGGTAACACAGTTTCCAACAAACGACTTTTTTTTACTTTCTGTAGACGAAACTTGGTAACCAATAATTTATGCTTGTTCCGTGTATTGCGGCTGTGAATGTCAGAAAGCTTTTTTAAAGGATTTAATATTCTTATGTGTGTACATTATCACATCCAGTATGTATTGTGAAGCCACTGTGTGAATGTCTATTTCCTTAAATCGTTCTCTCAGTGAGTTGCAAGAGCTCATATTGTAAATGGATCGAGTAGTTCTCTTCTGAAGAATGATGGTGTCCAAATCTGCTGCTTTGCCCCAAACCAGTATGCCATAAGACATAATCCTGTGAAAGTAACTAAAGTAAACTGAGGCGAGCTGTCTCCATGTCAGTGAACTGACGGATTCTTCTAACTGCATACGCGGCAGAGCTCAGCTTTTTGCCAGGGTAAATATGTGAGGAGCCCATTGCAGATTGCTGTCCAAGGTAAGGCCCAGAAGTGCATTATCAACAAGGTCTAGCTTATTGTCATTTAACGTGATAATAGTTTCAGACTTTCTTACATTTGGAAGCGAGAATCTGACACATTTGGTTTTCTTCGCACTAAGAAGTAAATTATTTGCTGTGAACCACTCTGATACCTCTTTCAAAGTTTCATTGAAATGCCGTTGATTGCATTGTGTATGGAATAGAGGACAGATCAGTGAGATATGGATGTGAAGCAGTTGAGTTTGAAACTTCTGACAAGCTGTTAGGCTACCTTAAAACTGTAAAACATGGGCGAAACAACAATTTAAATAAACGTAATTTTATTAAAGAAAATACCGAGAATCGTCAATCTGATTTAGCTGGATATAAAACAAAATGTTATAACTGTGATGAAGTGGGCCATACTGTACAATTCTGTAAAAGGCCTTAAATAAAATGTAAGAAATGTTTTCGGTATGGGCATGATAATTCGAATTGTACATTAGACATCTTAAAGAAACTTTAATATACGAATACGTAGTACGTAAAGTAATACATCAATCCGCTTGCCCAGCGTGGCGATTATGGGTATTTATCTCCTAATGCGTCTATACGCATAGTTAATAGGAGAGGCCTATGTCCAGTAGTGGACTATCATAGGCTGATGATGATGATGATGATGATGATGATGATGATGATGATGAAAGTAAATACATATAAGTATTTGGAAGTTGTTAAAGTTATTAAATATGTATATATTAGGTTAATATACCTATAAGTGACGTCAGTTGTTTATATGAAAACTATAACAAATTTTTGGACATCTGTAGTAATTATTATATATTCGAAATTTACATTGTATATTCAAACAGTGAAAAATATGGGCATGCTTTTGGATGCCTTCAGGTTCCGAACAGTTCCTAAGTAAACATAAATTTTATAACGATATAATTTTTCTATCCATGTTCAGAAACGAATGAAATAATAATATGCAGTTTGTTCAATATAAGATAATATGTTAAAATATGTTTCAGTTTCATATGAATAAGTTAATAATAGTACGTAAGTACCATCAGAGATGTGTACGTGTAGATTTCCTTGTATTTATTCAGGCACGACCATTAGAGATGTGTACGTGTAGATATCCTTGTATTTATTCAGGCACGGCCATCAGAGATGTGTACGTGTAGATATCCTTGTATTTATTCAGGCACGACCATCAGAGATGTGTACGTGTAGATATCCTTGTATTTATTCAGGCACGACCATTAGGGATGTGTACGTGTAGATATCCTTGTATTTATTCAGGCACGGCCATCAGAGATGTGTACGTGTAGATTTCCTTGTATTTATTCAGGCACGACCATTAGAGATGTGTACGTGTAGATATCCTTGTATTTATTCAGGCACGGCCATCAGAGATGTGTACGTGTAGATATCCTTGTATTTATTCAGGCACGACCATTAGAGATATGTACGTGTAGATATCCTTGTATTTATTCAGGCACAACCATCAGAGATGTGTACGTGTAGATATCCTTGTATTTATTCAGGCACGACCATTAGAGATGTGTACGTGTAGATATCCTTGTATTTATTCAGGCACGGACATCAGAGATGTGTACGTGTAGATATCCTTGTATTTATTCAGGCACGACCATTAGAGATGTGTACGTGTAGATATCCTTGTATTTATTCAGGCACGGCCATCAGAGATGTGTACGTGTAGATATCCTTGTATTTATTCAGGCACGGCCATCAGAGATGTGTACGTGTAGATATCCTTGTATTTATTCAGGCACGGCCATCAGAGATGTGTACGTATAGATATCCTTGTATTTATTCAGGCACGGCCGTCAGAGATTTGTACGTGTAGATATCTTTGTATTTATTCAGGCACGGCCATCAGAGACGCGTACGTGTACATTACCAGACACGGCCATCAGAGATGTGTACGTGTAGATATTCTTGTGTTTATTCAGGCACGACCGTGAGAGATAGGCACGGCTATCAGGAATGTTGTGTACGTGTAGAAATCTATGTATTTATGCAGCTACGACCGTCAGAGACGCGTACGTGTATATATGTGTATACTAGGCACGGCTATCAGGAATGTTGTGTACGTGTAGAAATCTATGTATTTATGCAGCTACGACCGTCAGAGACGCGTACGTGTATATATGTGTATATTCCTAGGCAGAGTTGTTGTGTACGAGTAGAAATTTATGTATTCATGTAGACACGACCGTCAGAGACGCGTAGGTACGTGTATATTTGTGTATATTACTTGGCACGGCTATCAGAATTGTTGTGTAAGTGTAGAAATTTATATGTATATTCATGCAAGCACAACCGTCAGAGACGCGTACGTGTATATTTTTATATGTTACTAGGCACGGCTAATAGATATGTGTACGTGTAGAAGTTTATGTATTCTTTTATGTACGACCGTCAGAGACATGTGCGTGCATGTTTAAGTAAATTATAAAAAATAAAAATGTACTGACTACAGCTAAACTACCTTAATTTATGTCATTAGTATTTCATTACTTGCAGAAATACAAATTATGTTAGATATTATAGATTATAAGATAACCACAACTGTAAAATTTGAATTTTAAGCCTATCACGAGGACGCGATAATTTTATCAGGATGGGCGAACTGTAAGACTTCAGCCTAAAACATTAATAACTAGTTGATAAAATTAGTTGGTTGAAATTCTTAATATATAGGTTTCATTAAATTTTGTAAGTAAAATAGCTATATCAATTCATATTTTGTTTTGTAGTTGTGACTAAACCATTAACACTGGATTATTTACAAGGTTAAAGCAACTTTAACACGCTTAGTCTAGGGATTCCATTTGAAAGCAAAATTGAAAATACCATGGTCTAGGGTAATGATGACTGTTTAAAAAAAAGAGGAATATTATAAATAACCTTTGACCAATTCATTTTAAATTAATGTATTGTTATTTATAATATTCCATATCATTTTAATATGTATAAAACTTAATTAATATTTTAAGTTTATAATTTATATTTTATTGTAGTGAGAAATGTAGGTAACTAACCTTTGTGCAGGTTACAGATTTTGCGCATTGGCGCCAATTTCAATGTTTAAAAAAAAGTAGTAGACATAGATTGTCTTTTGTTTGTTCTGTTGTTGGTGTGAATTGTGATTGAGAATATTGAGATGTATCGATACATAAGTTAAGATAATAAAATAATTATTGTCAAAGTTTCTGGGCATTTCATTAGTCTATTTCATAAGTAATCCAAGTATTATAGGTACACAAAGTTAAACTAATGCATATGTACCTGTCAAAGTTGAGTCTTCCTCTCTCTCTAGCAATCTTAAATATTTCTCCAAATCCTCCAAGTTGAACAGAACTGAATACAACTACGCTGAACACAGCACCGAACATCAATAAGGATTGTAAGAGATCAGTCCATACTATGGCTTTCATGCCGCCCAGCGTCGCGTAGAAAGTGCACACCAATCCAACTACAAGGATTGATATCAGTCTGTCCAGCCCTGTGACAGATTCTAGAACTATAGCTGGGGCATAAAGCACAATGCCGTTATAGAGCACCATTTGCAAAGTATATGTAAGGGATGCTAGCATTCGTATGTGAGGCCCGAAGCGCAGTTCCAAGTATTCATAAGTACTCGTTTTCTGTAGCCCGAAGAATACTGGCAGGTAATACCGACTTGCGATCGGCGTGGCGATGCCATACGATATGTTTATGACTACGAATTGCATTCCATAGGAATAATTCTCCGATGATACGCCGAGTAGCGTGATCGCGGACATGAATGATGCCATCAGGGAAACTGCCACTGGCAGTATTGACATGTTTCGGTCTGCGAGAAGATACTCCTGCAAAGACAGTGTTGTTTGTTGAAATAGGTTTAGATAGGTAGTACCTATAAAATTGTTTACACCGCATAACTTGACGAATAAGTTAATAATCTATCATTAAATGCAAACGCATTAAATGTAATTAAGAAGCACTAGTTCGTGTTTCATAAATAAAATTAGATAGTACCTCATTTGTTTTTTGTTTTCCGCCACTGAAGCGAAAATATAGTCCGATTGCCACGGACGAGATCATTGTCAACGCCATTATAGCGTAGTCCCATACTCCGAATACCGATTGCGTCATATTGTCCTGAAAATGAAATAGCTGAGATACTCATAAACGAATGCGTAATGAATGTAGTCACGGCTCTCTAACTGGGTCATAATTGGAGAAAGAAAAATGTCGCAACTTGTTTTCGCGAACATGTGTTAGAGGCTTATTCTAAACTATTAATTATACTTCGTTTTATTTAAGATTAGAATTATCTGTCAAACGGGTGAACAAAGAAGCAGTGGTCGTAAACCTTCCTTCTTCGATTTCGGCCGATACCACTGAATTTCTCGGAACTTATGTATATACATATCATTTGATATTTACCGATAGCTGAACGCATAGTTTTCACATTTATTATTAATTTGTTGGCAAGACTGTATTAAAAAAATGTTATAAGTGTTTTATAAGCAAGATGGCGGCAATTTAGAAAAAAGATATATATTGAAAGTTTTCGTTTAGTGTTTGGTGGTTTTTAACAAAGTATTTTTTTTTATTTGTTTCTAATATCGTACCGATTTTACATTTACTGAATTTAATGAAGTTTACAGTCTAAAATTTAACAATATTTGCATATTTAATCTGGGTTACATTATGCACTCCCAATACTTTTAAAAGTCATGCATTTAAGGATTAAAACTATCGGTATAAATGCGGACACGGTGTCATAAAGACTGAGCAGATAACAATACTAAGACAACATAATAATATGCATCGGCAACGTCGTTTAGTTTTTGTCGCCATTATAGGCGGTCTGGGACGCTCTAATGTAGTTTGAATTTGGTAACAAATTAGAAAATAAAACTCAGATGACATACATAGTTTTATTCACTGTCAGTGGAAGAGTCCTAGGACTCGGAACCACCAACGTTTATAATATTTTTTTCCACAGTGTTATCTATTAGGTACATTATCTAATTTCATTTAAAAAAATATATTCTTTTAAAATGTTATATACCGTAGCCAACGATATGCCAGCAGTCTCAGCAGTCTTTTTCACCATCATCCGCTTTTCACTGGTAGTCACAGGATTTTGCTTTCATCCATTTTAAATGTGCACCAACAAACAAAATATCTAAATAGATCAACAATTAATAACGAAAATTGAACAAAAACGATAACAACAATCTTTAAGTAAGCTAACAGCAATATAAAACACAACCGACTCAACCGACAACAATATGAAGTAGAATGACAGACAGTGACATTTTAAAATTGTGTGAGAACTCTGCCTCTTTAGGTTTTTTAATGTACAACCTTTCCATGAAATATTGCAAACGCAATTTATTAAAATTATTATCTTTTCATCTTAGAATATAAATTAACTAACATTATGTTTCTTATCTGTTAAAAACACTGAGTAATGTGTATTAATATAGCATGATAATAAATTCGTGATATTTAATAACTCATATTTACGGTTCGATCCGCAGAATTTGCCTGTAAAAAAACCTTATATCTCGTTCTGCAAAGGTCTTTCTAATGCTAAAAAAAACGAAGTATAGATTTGGTTTTGATCTTTAGGATCGACTGAGTTTGTCTGTTCGAAGTACATTCAAGCTAACTATTATTAATTTAATATGGCTTGGGGACAGTAATGACAGTTATTTCATTTTTATTTTATTTAATTTAAATATTTTAATAATTATAACGTAATATACATAACCTTTTTTAGATTTTCAGGTTATACTTAAATTGAATTCTCTCGATTGCACCATCCAAATAAAAACAAACCTTAGAGTCTGTCTCATCTAAAATCTCAAGAATTGTAATCTATGTGAATTGACTCTGTCAGGTACGGAAACCTTTCTGCTGACAAAACTGATCACACGATATTGCTCGACGTAGGTAAGTATTTTTGGCTTATGCAGAAATAGCTAAGCAGACTTATTTAACAGAAGGACGAATTATGTGAGGAAAAGATAAAACACAACTTAACCTAAATCTAGTATTGAATCATCCATGATAACAACCTTAATAATTTACGAGTTGTCAAAGTTCTTGTACGATTTGATTTATTTTACTTCTTAGATAAAACAAAAGATAAACCTGACACTACGTAAGTTTTATGCCTACTCTATGATAAAAGCAGATACCTATATAGTAATTGTTTTGCTAAAAAATAAACAATTTCATAGATGGCAGGTAGGTTTCTATCTATCTAATCTGATACGCTGGTAAGTTTCGGATTTCTACCACGAACAATTTATACTTTTTATGGTATTCACAAAATTTTAGAGAAACAATTTTTCAAATTCGAGCGCTTTTAGTGAGATCGCAGTAAATTGTTTTAAAATCTTTTGATAGTTGTAGTCCTTCGCACTGGCTATTAGTGGTCAATGAGGCCACTCCCCACTCGTGAGCGAATTGCCACAAAACAAATCTGATCACGAAATGCGCGAGGGTAAAGTTTAAGACAATATGTCATCGTCGCGCTCGTCGCGATATGTTCTCTCCACGAAGTCGCGCACATAGTCTGAAGTAGGCCATTCAATCCCGGGATTAATTAGCATCATGAGAATTATCATTATAAAATCCCCGGATTGCATGTCCTACTCCAGACTAGGTATGAGCGTGAATCGCGACGCGACTTTGCGGAGAGAACGTAATAGATCGCGACGACGACATACTGATGACTAGTCTGGAGAATCCTGTATATCCCCAATTTTCAAATTAACTACTGCAGCTAATACAAAAACGAATGACATTATTTTCGAAAAATCGCTGGCTGGACGACGCGCTCGAATCTCAAAAATCGACTTCCAGGTTGTGGAATTTTATTGGCGCCGTTCACAATCAGCTTCGGGGTCAGGAGTTAATAGTGGTCACTTTGCAATTGCAATAATCAAGCTGTTATAACTTCTACGTACCTATTAAGAAGCAATTTGGCTCATTCGTTTGTATAATTACTAAGCCGCGGCTGTCTTATTCATGGAGTTAAACTATTTTACGAATAGATTAAGTGTTGCTAGTTTTAGTTACTTCATTTAATTTGAGTTTATTATAAGGCCTTGCCTATCCTAAGCCATACAGGCATACATACCTAGATATATTTTACGGATATTGGTAGTTTATAACAATAAGTCAATACCGCGAAATAGCCGCAATCATTGGTCTCTATCATTCCAACAAAGACGTCAATAGAGTATGACAGAGAGATGCTCTACAACTGAAAATATAACCTAAAAATGACCGGGAATTGAGCCTTAAAAGGCTTCAGTACCTAGGTAATGTAACCTACCCACTTATTGGAGGAATATTTAAACTCTGGGCATAGGTACAGGTACCTAGGTACCTATACGAGTAGGTAGGTTGTTTCACTCAGAAAGTCACGTGGATTTGTCAAAAATAACCTATAAATAGGTATATGATGACGTGAACCAAAGCACTCGTCCTCGTGAATGAAACGATTTACGGCAGCCGTGCATCTTGAACTAATCGAAGTATACCTATACCTGCCCTGAAGGAGAATTAAAAAGTCACATTCGCAATGAGATAAGATTACTAGGTTTTTGGCACATTAAATAAATACAGAGTGAATGATACAATGTGGTATCAAAGTTCAAGTTCGCATTCGTATAGTAACTGTTCCACCGATTTCAATCATACCTACCTATTTATATTCGGTAATAAACATCGAAGTTTCTTAAATAAATACGTACCTACTTACCTACCTATTTTTAGTTTTATAAATTATTTTAATTATAGGTACATATTACATATTCAGTTTTGGAATTACTGTTTTCTTTCAATTAACGTATATAACGTATATAACTCGTAACTTCATAATACGAGTATGTATTGCTTTCATATAACTTAGTTGATAGATTTACTACGTGGAACTAATCAAGTGTACAGCAGTTTTCAATATTTTAAATTTCAAAGCTCAACTCTACAAAATTATATTCCTAAAATAATCTATACGACTGAATAATGTATGATCACACGGATGTGTGGTTAATCACCTTTCTTGAATTTATAAAACAAACGAACATTATTTTGAGTGAAGACAAAGACACAATTAAATCATAATTTGATCTCATGCTTATAAAGTTTTTAACTTTCCACCACGGAAAGTATCACTATTTAAACAAGTCCGTACACCTTAATTTAATTAGCATTGAAATTTCTTGACTTTCTACAACATGTAAACTGGATATATGCCTACCTTTCACACTTCAATGCACCGAATTTATTTGACTTTGGTACTAAATAAATATCAGAATAAACTTGAAACGCTTTTATTATAAGGAATGTATTCTTAAGCTGTAGACAAGGCAAAAACTCAAAATTCGCAAACGCAAAATTACGGAAAAGGTGCTTACGAAGCTGCTTACGAAGCTGGAGGTTCTGGGTTTGAATCCTGGCGAGGGTATTTATTTGTGAGCTTATTACAAATATTTGTTTTCTATTTCGTGGTTGTTTTCTATGTATTTAAGTATCTAGGCAGGTAGTCGTTAATATCTATTCTATCAAATTTTCGCTTAGTACAACACAAGCCTTAATTGTTCTTATGTACATCACCATGGGACTAAGTCGATATAATATGTAATATTGGCTCGGCCATATTTATTTTTTTGTAGTCACTCTTACTTTAATTCAAATGAGGAAAAACTGTACACGCCTTTCAAATAATTTAGTTGCAGATTTCTAAGAATGAACATTTTGACAGTTTAGAAATGAGCTTTATATGTATATGATGTTAACTTAAGACTTTCGGAAAAATGGTGATTCTTACCCTCACATTAATAAGGATGAATCAGGATGAATCTATAGCTAGGTATCAAAAGTTTATTCTTAGAAATCCGCAACTACCTATAGAGAGAATTTTTCATTCTACGAGTGTACACTGTACATATGTATACCTTGTATAGTTAGGTACCTACTATTATAATATTGTTATTCTTCATTACATAATCTTATTGTGAGACTAAAATAAATACCTCAATAATCGGTAGGTATGTACTCGCTAATAAATTAAGGTGGACTTTATATCAAACAATCGTATAAAATTCTAAAAAGTTTTTTGTCAAGTTCAATGCCTTCGCCACGTGACCGGCCTGTGAGCCCGTGATAGCCTACGGGCAGCGTAGTTAAGCAGACAGCACTTTTTGCTAGGTCTTGGCTGGTTCTATTTGCTATTTCGAATTAATTTTATGCTGAATTATAGTTTTATTATTCACTATTACGTCTAGCGCGACCAATAAAATTATGCGTCCGCCGCAAAATATTTTTGTAAGTAATATGCGTGCCTATTAATACAAGCGCAGAACTGAATATCACAAATTACCTAGGTCCATATTATCATATGGAGTAAGTCTACAGTCAGATAAGTATAAAGGACAATTTAAATGAAAATAATATAACACGGCCGCGATTTTCCTTGAATTTTTCAGTCAAATGAAGTGTTGAGTATACTAGAAAAAAAAATGAATATCAATTTTATAGATACGTATAAAATAGGTGAATACAAACACTAAGAGAATCACCGCCCGCGCTGCGTCTTTCACGCCTGCTCACCTTGTTTAACCTCTCTTATACAAACAAAGGATAATGATTATAATATAAATAAAACCTATTACAAAACATAATACATAATATTGTACATCTATTTTAAATGCATACCCGTTATTTGATTACCAATAAGTGAATAAGTTTATTTATAAGAAAATAAACAGTTAAAATTGTTTTTTTTTTGTATAATAAAATTGAAATTATAATTTAAACATAAATACACAAGATAAAACTAAAATCTCTGATTAGATATTTTTAATGTATAGGAGTTAAACATTTTTAAATAATGAAAAGTAGGATAACACAAATTATATTAAATAGCAGCGACAGCAACGTATATGAGAAGTATGCCAACGATACAAGAAATATAATGGAGTAAGTAGAGTACCATAAATTATTGGCGTTGGGGCCCTCCATACTCCATACATGTGACTAACGAGTAGATTTTTTTTTCGGTTTAGAAAATGATATTAAGGTTTAAAAAACACATTTTTATTTCAACAAATGGTTTTCGAGATATCAGCTCTCAAAATCTTAAATAGTGTCCCCCCCTCCTTTATTCTTTAAACTAAGCGTTTTAAATAAAATAAATTGTTATCCGTATAAATAATCTCGTATAGGTAGAACATGTTTCAAGATTTACGGGTTACTATTTTTTTATGAAATGAAAGACGTCACAACAATAGCCAACTTATTAAAATCTTAGATGTTAAAATCACTCAATAATAGATTATTTTTCTTTTTAAAATATACATCAACTTATTTCAACATATAATCAATTTATTTCAACGATTTTTGGTTGGATTAAAATTATCTCTTATAGTTTTTGAGAGAGTTTGATTTAACTGTATTTTTTTATGAAAATTGATAATCACAGGAGCACTTCACGCGCGAGTCTGACTTGGCGGGTTTTTATAATATTTAACTTTGACGTGGAAAGCCTTTTATTAACCAGTTTTAAGAGACATTTTTTTATATTGGTTACTAAGATAATGAAACTGTTACCCATTTTTTTCGTTGTGTAAAATATAATGAAGAGCATTTCTCTACAAGTATGCACTTAAATTCTTCGATATCAATAATTTGAGAGACGTTTTCAAAATGTGAAAAATATGACAGTGACTTTAACGCAGGTGTCGTTAACGAGCCATATGGTTAAATTAAATTGAAATATATTACTAATCATTTATAATAAATAATAATTTTACAATTGTAAAATTAGAAGTTTGTAATTAGTTTAAGTTCACAATATGTGAACTTAAGTTAATTAAATCAGTACTTTATTTATAAACTATTAATTAATCTTAATATTAAACATCTAGCCATTGATTCTCAAACAATTGATAAACGACTATTTTTTTTAATTCTACATATTTGCTAATGTGTACCTATGCGGCTAACGTTAAGAAAGTCTATACTCTGGTTTGGTGTTTAAAAAAAGGTAAACAATATTGCAGTATCTTTTTATTGAAAACTACGAGTAGAAAATAAGTTTTAGTAAATATAATAAAACAATAAAATACAGTGATTTACATTGTTTTTGATTTAAGTACCTAGTTTGGATTTTTATATGCATTTTTCAATAAAAATATACTGCAAGATTGTTTACCTTTTTTTAAACACCAAACCAAACAGAGTATAGGGAAATATTTGAAAATTCTTAATGAATAGGTATTGCCAGTAAAATTTACACGTTAGGCAAGTTTTCTAGTTTGGTTTAATTTTTTACCCCAAATACCTATTAAACTCGGACGACCTAGAAAAAAATCCATAATTTGCCTAGTTTAATTAACAACCTTTTTGTGAAAAATATAAAAAAGGCTCGTAGAAAATAGGTCAAAAATTATCCATTTCCCAAAAACATGGTCCCTTAAATTAAAATATTACATACACGAATAATACAATTGAGAGTTAAGCGGCTTCATGCCTTAATGTATAATTAAACAAAAAATCAATTCGGAATTTTATGAGGTCTACTTTTCAGTCATAAATTTTCTTAACAATATCGTAATATCGCTATTTAACCATGAGTAAATATACTTACAAGGCTGACTGGAGGCCGTCAAAATAAAAATAACTGATTATCCTTGCTAATATACACTCACAATATCACGTTTATATTTAAATTATATTTCGTCACATAAACTTAACCTAAAAATACTGAGCCACTTTAGATCGTTCTATTTTACGGAAATATTGTGTAATACAGATGTCACGACTGTCTATCACCAGTGATTCTGGTGTATTGTACCAGTTACACAGGATTTTAGTTGATGGCAGCATTGCTTTCGTTGAAAGACTGAAGTGTATAAGGTTATGTTTTGGGCGATATCGTACGATATCTGCCAATACGGTGTACATGTAAGCGCTTCAAGCGCTTTGTATCTCTTTTTACATTATACAGTCGACTCTCGTTATTTCAAACCTGCGATAATTCGAACCTCTCTATAATTCGAAGTTATCATGACTTCCATAGAAGATCTCTTGTTATTTCGAAAAAATTCAAAACATTTTTAAACACTTGGTAATTCAAATAAAAAAGTAATAGCTGCACAACAAAACCACGCGTTAATTCGAACTCGTGGACGTCAAACATTCGACAATTCAAAGTTATGAGATTAAAGAGGCAAGTACCCCACATTTTAGAAAAGTTGCACGAGCATTTGTTGTTAATTACATATTTGTTTGCGACTCAGTTAAGCTACTTTTCCGTTGGTTATGTGTACAGATTAAAAGTTTACGTTAGTTATGAGTCCTAGAAAGTATAGATGCTTGACGATTTCTGAAAAGAAGGACTTAATCGCAAAAGTGGAAGTAGGTAGGAAGAAAAGTGAAAAAAAAATGGTTTTAATAAATAACAGTTGATTATTACTTAACACCTCGTACTTTCATTTTTTCTCCCGAATATTTCCGACCATTTGATATTTCAAACTCTCGATAAATCGTAATATTTGGATAGGTCCTTCGAGTTTCGAATTAACGAGAGGCGACTGTATTTATTAATAGGTACACATATTTACTCTGCATACCAGTAATATTTAGTGTTTACTTATTACAAAACTGAAAATGGTTGCACGTATATACCTAAATGTTTAGCATAAAACATAGCAAAGTGTGCTCTTAGGTACTGAGAGGGATCAATTAAACAAAAACATTGCTACAGCCGGTTAAGAATCAAAGAAGAATGGTACTTATTAGAGTTGAGAGGGGATATAACCGGTTTTACAAAACTGTGACCCCTAATGCTAATAATGCAAACTTCGAAATCCGCAATTTTCAAGGATTTGTCTTTGCGTTGGACTGGCAGAGACAAATCCTCAAAATTTACGAATATCGATGTTATTAGTCAGTAGGGTCCCTGTCTTATTGTAAAAAGATGAAATCTTATACCTACTGTTTAAATAATAATAATATGGATGATCTCAAATTATTTGCGCCAAATAGCCAAGACTTGTTGGAACTACTGCGAACCACAGAAGTTTTCAGTAGTGCCATCAATATGGAGTTTGGTGTCGATAAGTGTGCGGTTATGCATGTGCAGCGGGGGAAAGTAGTAAATTCAACAAATTTACAGCTTTCTGAGACAATGTCGTTCAGATCTATCTCGGAAGCAGAAACCTATAAATACCTTGGTATGTCACAGTCTCTGGGTATTGAAGATATGGGAATTAGACAGGCGGTGAAGGAGCGCTTTTTCAGCCGGCTCACAAAAGTACTTAACAGTCTTTTGTCAGGAGGCAACAAAGTGCGCGCCTTCAACGCCTGGGTAATACCCATACTCACATACTCCTTTGGCATACTAAGGTGGACTCAGACCGAGCTGGACGCCCTGGATCGAAGGGTCCGTACGCTGCTTACCACTCATCGAATGCTACACCCGCGCTCATCAGTTATGAGATTGTACATCCCGCGGAGGTGTGGGGGCCGCGGCTTTTTAAATGCCAAAAACCTCCACAACCACGAGGTGTACAATCTTAGAAACTATTTTCTTAACAATGAGTGCGGGATGCATCGTGATGTGGTGGCAGTAGACCGGAACTTCACGCCGCTCTCCTTGGCAAAAGAGAACTGGCGCAAACCTGTGGTACTAAGCACCGAGGACCGCAAGGCGGTATGGAAGAGCAAGGAGCTACACGGGCGGTTCTACAAGGCCCTCACGGGACCTGACGTAGATCTGCTCGCGTCGGTGAACTGGCTACGATTCGGGGACCTCTTCGGAGAAACCGAGGGTTTTGCCTGTGCAATTGCTGACGAGGTTATCATGACGAATAACTACCGGAAATATATCCTGAAGGACGGTACGGTCGACATTTGTCGGGCATGCCGCCGTCCCGGTGAGTCACTCAGGCATATTATTTCCGGTTGTTCTCAGATTGCTAACACCGAGTACTTGCACAGACATAACCTCGTAGCCAGCATTATACACCAGCAGCTTGCTCTTCAATACGGCCTTGTGGACGTCGAAGTGCCATACTACAAGTACACAACTGCACCAGTTCTCGAAAATGGTCGTGCCACGCTCTATTGGGATCGACCTATCATCACGGACAGGACTATTGTAGCCAATAAGCCTGATATCGTGCTGGTAGATCGATCGCAGCGCCGGGCTGTGCTCGTCGACGTCACCATCCCCCATGATGAGAATCTCGTGAAGGCCGAGAAGGACAAGTCCAGTAAGTACCTAGACTTGGCCCACGAGATAACCGCCATGTGGGATGTTGACTCGACGATCATAGTCCCGATAGTCGTTACAGCGAACGGTTTAATAGCGAAGAGTCTCGACCAACATCTTAAGAGTCTCTCGCTAGATGGCTGGGTCAAGGGTCAGATGCAGAAGGCGGTAATCCTGGACACGGCCCGGATAGTCCGTCGGTTCCTCTCTCTGCGACCTTAACCACCGGCAGCTTGGGCCCGCCCCGTTTCCGGCGGCACCCTAGGTTAGGTTTTTATAATGTGTTTATATTTTATATTGTTTTTGTATGTTGTATTGTATTTTACTTTTATAACCATATTATAACAACCTAGCCTAAGAGAATATTTAAATAAAGGAAATAATAATAATAATAACGTTTATTTTCAATGCCAGTTATAAATAATAATAATACAGTTCTATCAGACTCCAAACTAGGCTGAGCCTGTATCTTGGAAATCTGCCAGAGCGATTGACATTTGCAATTTGAAATTTAAAAAAGCAGAATCTTAGCGTTTAATGAAAATAATACTAACTTAATTGAATAATACTAACTATGATCTCATCAAAATAATCTAATTGAATCTAATTACTAATTTTGTTCGTATACAGGTGTGTATATGTGTGTCGTGTATGTGTGTGTGTGTGTATGTGTGTGTATATGTAGATGAAAGAAGAGGGGGGGGGGGGGGATATACTTTATTTATTGTACCTTTATCAAGCCTGGGTAACCAAATTTTCAGTATCAGCATACGATAGAGTGTAAAGCCATTTCGTTATCTTATTTTTCAAATTTGAAGCTGTTAGATCTTTGATATCGAAGACCTTGCAAATACTGTTGTATGTGTAGGCGTGTGCAAATACTGGAGACCTCCTGGCTAGTGCAGATCTAATAGATGGTAAAGGAGCCTTAAATGTTCTTTTTTGTACTAAATCCTCATACATAGCAGAACGCAATATGGACCGGTGTGTACGAGTGACTGCTTTTACAATAAAAAGCTGTCTCACCCTCAATAACTTAGCCTCTGAATACAGCTCATTCGTAGAAAATCGAAAGCGCTTATTGAGCATGAGCTTAATAACTGCTCTCTGGGCGCGCTCAAGTGTGATTAGATGACTTTTCGCTGTGCCACCCCAGACAGCGATCCCATACTGCATCACAGACTGGCATAATGCATGATACACAAGGCGTAGAACATCACGAGTGGAACAATCCCTAAGCTTTTTCGTGACATAAATTAGTTTCCTTACTCTTGCGGAGAGCATCGTAGTGTGTTGCTTAAAGGTGAACTTAAAGGTGCTTAAAGGTAAATGAGAAATTCTTGTAAACATATTTATTTGTACCTAATTTATATTTATTTTATTAATTTAACGGATTTCCGAAACGGGTCTCACATTTTCCTTTTTTCCTGTACAAGGAGGTCGAGAAGTAACAAAATTAGTAGTGATCAATTTTAAGGGCCCTTTTAGTACCTAGGTGGGTATTGTATTTTAAAATGAAAAAGTTTTTTTTTTGCGAAAATACGAATACCGGCTATTTTTGTTATGTATCCGAGTATTGAATACATTGTACTGCGATTTGAGGTCTATCATCCAAATGCTTTCCCAATTAATGCCAAATCTTACGTCATTTAGGTAGGTATATTTCGAAGCGCTTTACGCTGACAATGTATGCGCACGCATAATATTAACTGTCTGCAGTCTGCACTAAGTTTACAAAACAATGGCAATAATTGATAATTGCTGTCTTTAGTATTGAAGAGTCGGATCGCAACTGTTTTTTATTTATCATTGAGATGGTGACAACTTTTTTTATATAGTACACGGAGTGGTACAGACAGACTAAGGTGCCATCTAGATGTAGATACACAAGTAATATTTCACGGTTCAGTCACACGTCTGGATGGAACGTTATGTTGTCAGTTACATAAGTTCTTAGTTTCACTAGCACCCGCTAGATGGTGCTAGTAAGCTCAAACTCAAAAATGCCAGAAGAAGCCATTTTCAACAGGCGTATTCGATATTTGAAATATTGATTCGATTTGTTAGTGTTGTGATTAGTGATGGATCGTTCCCGATAATTTACACAACACAGTATGGGGAATATCCCCAAATAATATTTCCCCATAGTAAGATTGGGAAATTATCGGGAACGACCCATCACTATACTCTGTTTGGTTTGGTGCTTAAAAAAAGGTAAACAATGTTGCAGTATCTTTTTATTGAAAAATGCATATAAAAATCCAAAAATCTTAATTAATCAAAAACAATGTAAATCATTATATTTCCTTGTTATATTATGTATATTTGCTAAAACTTATTTTCTACTCGTAGTTTTCAATAAAAAGATAGGTACTGCAAGATTGTTTACCTTTTTCTAAACACCAAACCAAACAGAGTATAGTTATGATTACTGTTACCGGCAAGATCTAGGTATAGTAGCCATCAGATATATCGGACCGGCCGCGTTGCTCTAATTTTTTTGATCATGCTCTTATTACTCACATAGAGGTATGGCATGGCAATTAGATGTTTGTGAGCACCACCAGTAGGCTTATGATGGTACCGCGTCTAATCGTTTGTCGGCGTTGCCGACAGGTTCTAACGAAACAAGTATGTAAATGCGAAAGTGTCGAGTAGCACGATAAAAGGATAAAACGGGACCATAATAAGCCACCGGCCGCTTATCGACATATCTGTAGGTATTTAATTAGATTTTCTGTAAAGAAGGTCCACGGGCCTCAGTTCCTGTTTTATATCAGGTGGGCTGGGCTGAGAGCACAGTTGTCTAACTTCGGCAAAAAAAAATGTCGATACCATTCAATAATTAGCAATCATTGTCATGATTAAGTAATCAGAAATACCTACTTAAGAAAATATTAATAATATCTTATACGTAACTATTACCTATACATACCTACCTACCTCATTGTGCATCATGTTCTCTTTAGAAGAAATATTTTTTCCCGTGAAGATGTGAGATAACTCTATTTAAGTAGGGTAAAATCACCAATAGATGAACAGTTAAGCAACTTTCTCAACTTTAAATATTTTTTTCTATATGATGTAACTCATATTCATCAATTTTTATTTTTTTATATGATTCCGCATTTAATTGAGTTTAGAATAAGATATTTTTGTGTCTCGTATTAAACTTTAGTAATTTTATAAAAATGATTATATTAAAATAGGAGTCAAATTTCCCAGTAGTTGAACAAAGTGCCCTATCTCTGAACAATTTGACCCCATTAGATGAACCAGCATAATTGCAATATAGCGAGACCAATATATGAACGGCAAGACCCCAATAGATGAATAGAGCAAAGTAAAAACGTTCGTTGCTTAGATAAATTAATTGTATTTGACCTTCTTTTAATGAAATATAAGCAAGGTGTATATTATGTAACAATCTGATCTCTAAGAACAAAAGTTTAACTTTTCCCAAGTTCAACCGTTCAATAAAATCAGTTGGTTCATGTTTCGGGCACCGTATTAACAAAATGAACGAACTAAATTGATTCGAATTCATTTATTGGAATCCGACCCAAAAGATGAACCAGCAAATTTTCCTAGTTCACGTTTTGGACAGCGATTCTTGAGTTGAACAATCCCGTTATCATACAAAAATAAATTACTTTAAAACGTGTTACATGAAAAAAGGCTCGTTCATCTTTTGGTCAAAAAATCATGTCCAAAACTGATTGTAATTTTAAGTTTAAATATTGCATGTAGCTATTTTATTATAATTTACACAAGCGTTTGAAAATACGAGCCTTTGCCCAAAAGTTGACCGTCGTTCATCTTTTGGCCCGAACACACAATATTGGAACCATAACTTGACCAGCAAATATCTTATAAACTAAATAAAAAAACACTATTATTTATAATATACACACTAGAGATATTAGTCTAAAATCTATACTGAAGTGAATCAAGGAAATAAAAGCCATATTCAATTTTTTTACGTAATTAAAAGCTTAAATTTTTGAGGGCTTTTCTTAATAAGGATCCCATATAAAACGCGATTTTGGCGCAAAGCGCAAACTCGACGGCCGCTCACTGCCGCGTGCGTGGCTTAACTGTCTGGTAATTCGCATGTGAGACACGATATAGTGTTGCCGCATGTGAGAAAAATACTCCCGGGCGTGGAATATTATTCCTGATTTAATTATTTAGATTTTTAGACCTATCAGTCAACTTCTGGGTGGCAGTCATCTATTGGTGCTTTTACCCTAATCCATATTTACTTAAAATATTTTCTTAGGTTACCGCCATAATTATTCATGAACTGCAACTTTAGTAACCGATAAAATCACGTATATTCATTAATTACTTGTACACTTTGTTTTGTAAATTTCTTATGTACTTACTGCTGTTGATGCCCCAAATAATTAATTAATTATTGTATACGATATAATTCGTACGACACAATAGTTTTATTTCAACATCGTTCTCTGCTATGCTATATTAATTTTGATATGAATCATCCATTGGTTTCCACGAAGGTATGTCATGCTACGAGCTGCCAGCCGCAGCCTAACCCACATCAGACTTTTGCATATTTTTATTTTAAAGATATATTTCATTATTATCAAGGGAAATAAAACAAGTAAGAAGGAAAAAAATATGTAGCTATATTTATATAGATTTTTCCCTATAACTATGTACATTATGTTAGTTATAGGGAATGTGGCTGTTTGGTATATGTATATACTAGTCACTCAAAAGATAATAAGGACCATTTTGCGCTGTTAAATAAAATAAGTAGTTTATGAAGCGTGTAAATGAGTTTTCTTTTTTTATTTAAGTTTATTAAGCGTATAAGTGAGGTTTATTTTTTTAATCGATAATTGTTACTGCAACTAAAAAATAATGCAATTATAAACTGAAATTAAAAAAGACACATAAAATACCAGTAACCCTTATTTTCTTTTCAATAGTATAATAAACAGCTATGCTATTATCTTATTCACACATTCGACGCTGCGTTCGTCAACGAGCTCGACGTCGTGACAGCCTTGTCTAAAATCCTAGCTGTTTGATTTGACATTAGGAATCGAGGCTGTAAGCGAGGTTGTGAGCGAGTTCGTAAGAGAATACGAAGTTCGTATATACATTAAACGTCGAACTCTCGACGCAGTGTAGTTCCAGCTCACGCCGCATTCGTCGCCGAGCGCTGGTGTTGTTTAAAGTACATTAGTGAATACCATTTTCCCCTCACTAGCTCGTAAAGCGCTCGTTTATCCTTTAATGCGAGCGGGTAAAAACGCTTTTTACACACTTGTGAATAAAGTAATTTGACATTTCTCTAATTCCTATAGCCCCCTAACTGCCTAGTATAAGTGGATCTGTATGACCGTAGTAAACATGCGCAATCGGAGCTCACATGTTAAATTGGTCGATTCTCATGTGACTTTGTAAGCCATTGGCAATATTTAAGCTCCATAAGTAACTCTATTCTACGATACGTTTCGACATTGAGTTTTAAATAGTTTCTTTAAGTTAATTTACATTTGGATGAGATTTGTAATCATATTTCCTCGCGATAGTGAGGGGAAAAAAGTTGTATTACACTTGGCGGCAAAGTTTGTTCAACTCTCGTGCCTTGAGACCTTCGCAATGCTCAAGATTCCAGTTTTTGAACCACTCGCTACGCTCGTGGCTCAATTTTGGAATCTTTCGCTAGCTCAGGTCTCAATATTGGCACGACAGTTAAACAACAACTTTGCCCCCTTGTATAATAAATAACTATTTTAGGCTCGACGCTGCCGCAGCGCTGACAACAGCGCTGACAGCAAGGCGGTTTCCTTATATATAAATTTACATGCATAAGTTCGTGCGATTGGGTATGTGGGTACCTTCGCAATGGTGCAGCCAATAGTAGACCTACAGATAATCTGACCAAAAATAATAATAATAATAAACTAAATCTCGTCCATAATTTTACTGTAGTAATTATGTTGTTAAGCACAGACAGCCAGATTTTTTTCCACGGATAGGTATAGGTACTTACCCTTAGCAAATTTCCGTGACCAATTGATAAGTTTATTCACCGAATATTTTCCGCAGGGCAGCCAAACAGACAGGTGTAGAACTCCTACGTATCCCTAAAACATTTCTCTAAAACGGTTATTACACTGCTGGTACTTTAACTAAAAATTAAACCTTCCCAAACCTCCCAAAAACATCATCAGAGAGGAACTCATCTCAGATTCTGCGGTTATGTATTCCACGTATTTTACCTCCGCCGTGTTAAATGGGGTCACGGCTTGAAGCTCGTTTGTCTGTACGGTTTGCATGAATAATATACTTCAGTTTGTAGACATACTCAGTATTTTGAGTTGAGTAACTGGTCACCATTGTTATTTTATTGACAACCAAAATAATAAATACAATTGAAAGGAATAGTCCAACATGCGTCTTACTACATTTATTTACTTTACATAGGTAAAATATTCATCAAAAAAGCATCAGGTTCAACATTTATCATAATAAAGTTGTTCATCTTACCTTTAAAGATATTTAACACACGAATACCTACGGTTCGTTATAGGCAAACGGCCTCAGTTTTACCATTATTTTATTCCATCCAACATTTAAATAAATCAAAGATATTGAAACAAGCTCTGTTGCAGACTCTTTGGTAAATATTCGGACTTTATTTCAAATTCAAAATTTATAGTTTTTTTAGTTCTATATAAAAACTGTCAGTATAAAAGTGGTGTCAACAGTGAGAGCAAGATTCTGTATTTTTAGTTAATAATTTTGTGAGTTTTGGTTATTTATTAAACATTCAGGTAAATATTATATTTGTTTCATTACAGTTCATTTTCTTTCCGTCGTTTTCATTGGTCCTTCGAACCGGATTCCAGTTCCTATTAGTTTGTTTACATTTTTTCTTCTTCCTGTCATTCATATATTTTCGTAGTTCGTAGTTTAGTTCTTATTACATGTTAACCCGTAGCAAGAGCAAAATGATGTCGGATAATCCCGACACCCAATTAGAGCATCCGCAGGCTCACAGCTCCATGTCGGCTGGGCATCGAGCGCCCAGCGCGCACACGGCTCATACAAAATCGTCTCGGTCGTCTGCAACTGTAAAAGCACAAAAAGCTGCAGTTGAAGCACAGGCTCTACGTCGCCGCCTCAAGCGAGAGCAGGAGCTCGCCGCCCATGAACGCGACCGCGAGCAGGTGCTTGCCCAGCGGGAGCGCGAACGTGAGCAGGCGCTCGCTGCACAGGAGCGCGAACGTGAGCAGGCGCTCGCTGCACAGGAGCGCGAACGTGAACGGCGCATCGCGGAGCTACAACATCAGGTGGAGGAGCGCGAGCTGCAAGCCGAGCTCACAGCTATCGACGCCGATGCCGAAAGCAGCCGCACCGGCAGTCGCGCCGGCAGTCGCGCAAGCCATCGCAGCTTTACTCGGGTGAGCGTAGATAGAACTGAAAAATGGATAGAAACTCACAGAATTGACAATTATGTTAATAGAGACACCCCCGCAGCAGGATATGAACAAAATTGTTCCGTTCCAGCTCCCGGCCACGCGGCACCTCCGCCGGCCATGAGAGCATCTGCATTCCCTATTAACTCCTCTCTCATCTGTCAACCGCAAGTCGGAAATGCCACCAAAGCGTCCGAGGCGGCCGGCTGTACGCCCCCGCTCTTTCCAACGGACATTGGCCAACCTATCCTCTTGCAAGCTGTAGCTGACACCGCAGCAGCAGCGAAAGCTCTCGCTTCAGCCTCTGGTGTAAAAAAAATGGAATTACCTCCATTTTTTGGTAACACATTACATTGGTTACATTTTAAACGTACCTACAATGTTACAAAAGAAAATTTTTCTCCCTTAGATAATATTAATCGACTTCACAATGCGCTCCGCGGGCCCGCACGTGAAGCTGTAGCGGCGCTGATGATGTCTACGGAGGATCCGGAGGAGATCATGCGCGCTCTCGAAGATAACTTCGCGCGTCCCGAACTAATCGTCTTCAAGGAGGTCCATGCATTGAAAAATCTTCCAAGACTCGGTAACGATTTAAAAGAATTAGGAATCCTCTCTAACAAGGTACGCAATTCTATTTCTACGATTAAGTTACTGAACCATTTAGAGTATCTTTACTCACCCGAATTATTCCACGCGGTACTCGGGAAACTTAACCCTACTATGAAAATACGGTGGACAGATTTCGCCACGCAAGATGGGACAGGGCGCCCGAAACTCGAAATACTTTCTGATTTTTTGAGGCGTGAGTTAGATCAACACGTTCGTTTTGGCTTATCACCCGAACTTAGCGCTACACACTTACAATATAATATCCCTCTTGAAAAATATTCAAAACGCGAAAACGTTCATAGTGCTGTTATGTCAAAACAAACAAAAGGCGTATTTTCACAAAAAAAACAAGTTTGCATATTTTGCAATGGTGATCACAAATTAAAAGATTGTTCGAAATTCATATCTCTATCTGTCGATGAACGTTGGCAATGGCTACGCGAATCAAAGGTTTGCTATAGGTGCTTAAGGGCTAGTCCACACGAGTGGAATACGTGCCGAGTGAACCCATGCGGCGTCGATGGATGTACTTTCCGCCATAATGCGCTTCTTCACCGGCAGCCATCGACTCCGCTTGTCAACATTATTGATGACCAGCAAATTGAAAACGATATTGATAACATTGATAACATAGTACTACCAAATGATAGTGACAATATAAATAATACTTCAAGCACCTCCTCATATCCACCGACAATTGAAAAAGTGATAGTGTCCAATACCTCTACTGCCCTACAGAAAAATATTTCAACCCTCAACCCGCGCGCCCATTTGAAGATTGTACCTGTCACTGTCTCCGGCCCTACTGGTTCCTGTAATGTGTATGCTTTTCTTGACGACGGAAGCACGGCGACGCTTATAGATTCCGATATTGCCGCACGTATAGGGGCAACTGGGCCAAAACAGAACATTACTGTGAATGGTGTATGTGGTCTTCAATGTCAAACTCTTGTGTCATATGTTGATTTTGAAATTAAGGGGAGGTACACACAATCAAAGTTTTTAATAAGGAATGCCAGACGTGTAGACTCCTTAGGTTTGCGACCACAGTCAGTCAATCGTGAAAATATTGAGTCATATTCACATTTAGCTGACTTAGTCGACGTTTTAACGTATGAACATGCTAAGCCGACCATTTTGATAGGTTCCGAACATTGGTATTTGGCAATAGCTCGCGGCGTTCGTGTTGGTGGCATCAACGACCCAGCCGCCGTATTGACGGCACTTGGTTGGACGTTGTACGGCGTTGTCTCTAGCAAAACTAAGTTAGTAGAATTTATCAATCACGGCGAATTCGTTGATTACACACAAAACAATAAAATGTGCGACATTTCTAGCGAAATTAATTTTGCCGAATTCATTAATCACACACATACCAACGTAATCGATGACGACAACCTAGAGCTCCTTATCAAAGAGCAATACAAGCTTGACTCTATAGGGATAACTAAAACTGAAACGTTACATAGCAAACAAGATCAGCGGGCAGTTCATATTTTGGAAACAACCGCTAAACGACTGCCTACTGGTCGATTTGAGGTCGGTATGCCATGGCGTGACGATATACAACGTGTTCCTGATAGTTACCCACAAGCTATGTCACGTTTTCTAAGCTTGGAACGACGTATGTGCAAGGAGGTTGAGTTCGCTAAGGCATACACTGATTTCATAAATAACATGATCGCCAAAGGTTATGCGGAAGAATGTGCACCGAACGATTACTACGCGCATTGGAATAAAAAGTCGGAAGACATACGGCTGTACCTTCCACATTTTGGCGTATATCATCCTCAAAAACAAAAGGTTAGAGTAGTCCATGACGCGGCAGCCAAAAATGAAGGAGTGAGCCTAAACTCCTTACTACTCTCGGGTCCTGATCTACTCCAACCTCTATTAAGGGTACTGTTCCGTTTCCGTGAAGGGCGTGTCGGTATGACAGCAGATATCAAAGAGATGTTTCCCCAAATTCGGGTTAGAAAACAGGACAGAGACGCTCTTCGATATCTGTGGAGACCCGATAAAACTCATGCCATAAAGGAGTATAGAATGACGTCCGTAATTTTTGGCGCCTGCTGTAGCCCCTTCATTGCGCAATTTATAAAAAACAAAAACGCACTTGAGCATGAACGTATTTTTGCGACAGCCGCCGACGCGATTTTGTTCAGTCACTATATGGATGACTACATAGATTCACAAGATGATATTGATGAAGCAGCTCAATTGGCAGCAGATATTATTAAAGTGCACAGCGCGGCCTGCTTTGAGATGCGAGGATGGATTTCCAATGAGCGACTGGCTTTGAACCTGGTTCCTACTGATCTTAAAGCCCCTCAGCCGTTGGAAGTCGATCTTGGAGAATCTGTAAAAAGTATTAGAGCTCTGGGCATAGTGTGGGACCCTAACTCAGATTCTTTAGGGTTTCGCACAGGCCTGATCAGTACTGCCCCGAGCTCACTTACAAAGCGCAAGGTTCTATCACATGTCATGCGAGTTTACGACCCATTAGGTCTTTTAGGACCTATAGTTGTTAAAGGACGAATTTTATTTCAACAAACGTGGCGAACTAAAATTGACTGGGATACCGAACTCCCGCAAGTAGAGGCATCAAAGTGGTTTGACTGGTTTCGAGACCTTGTAAATATTTCTTCCTTAAAGATACCACGTTGGTACTCATACGCAAAAGGCTCGGAGCCTACCTATCGAGAATTACACGTCTTTGCAGATGCAAGCGAGCTTGCCTACGCTTGTGTTGCCTATTGGCGTTTAGTATATTCCGACGGCAGTATCAAGCTCGCTCTCATCACAAGCAAAGCGAGAGTCTCACCTTTGAAACCAATGTCAATACCTCGCTTGGAACTTCAAGGCGCTTTGATAGCCTCCCGAATCGCGCTCGTTATTAAGGACAGCCATCGCAAAAAACCGGTACGAACATACTTCTGGACGGATTCGATGACTGTTCTTCAATGGCTGCGCAGTGACGCGCGAGCCTTTAAGCCCTTCGTTGCCCATCGCCTTGGTGAAATTATGGAAAACTCGTCGGTAAAAGATTGGCGCTGGGTTCCGACAGACTTAAACGTGGCTGATGATACAACTAGACTTCGTCCAATAAACCTAGATCCTTCGCATAGATGGTTTTGTGGCCCATCTTTTCTTCTTAAGTCCCCAGAGGACTGGCCTACGGAGCCACTTAATGTCGCACCAATTCGCGATGAACTTAAATGTCAACCGAACGAATTGGTGGGACTAACCTCAATAAGTTCAGTTTTGCCAACTCCAGTCACGGCAAATTTCGAACACTTTAGTAACTGGATTCGTTTGCTCCGTGCCACAGCCCGGGTATTTCAAGCTGCGGCAACATTTAGCATCATTTTGGCCACCATTCGAAATTCCAAATTAACTAGCAGAGCGGTTCGCTCTCGCTCACACAGCTCATCAGCGTCAACCACTCTCACGCCCTTGAATGCCGATTCAATAAAAGCCGCTGAAAGGCACATCTTACAGAGAATTCAACTTGAAAGTTTCCCTCAAGAAATCAATTGTATTTTTAATTCAAAACCTATTCCTTCAAACAGCCGCCTCATCAAACTATCACCCGTCTTGGGAGAAGATAAGCTATTACACTTGGCTGGAAGGATAAAAGGCGCAGAAGGCGTCGATCCTGAATCACGATTCCCGGTTTTACTTGATGGTCGCCACCCAGCCGCACAGTTATTGGTGCAACATTATCACCGAAAAGCAGGTCACGCCAATAATGAATACGTCATAAACGAATTGAGACAAAAGTTCTGGCTTTTACGACTTCGAGACACAGTCAGATCAGTGGCACATCAATGCCTTATTTGTAAGATTCGCAAAACGATGCCTATGAACCCAGCTACCGGAGACCTACCACCTCAAAGACTGGCTCACCACCAACGAGCATTCACATTCACCGGTTTAGATTACTTTGGCCCCGTCAATATCACTGTTGGACGTCGGCATGAAAAGCGGTATGTGGCTCTTTATACATGCCTCACAACAAGAGCCTTACACCTTGAGTTGGTTCATAATCTCTCATCAGACTCCGCCATAATGAGTTTGAGGCGTTTTGTTGCCCGACGAGGAATCCCCAACACCATTTATTCAGACAATGGGACTGCGTTTGTCGGTGCGAACCGCATTTTACGTGAGTTTTACTCAGACCACGTCCAAGAAGAAGCTGCAACCAACGGTATTAAATGGAGCTTTATTCCTGCTGCAGCGCCTACGTTTGGTGGTTGTTGGGAGCGTCTTGTGAGAACGGTAAAAGTGGCACTGAAGGCCACACTTAATGAAAGATTTCCTAAGGAGGAAACACTGATAACGCTACTGATGGAAGCTGAAGCAATTGCGAATTCTCGCCCACTTACGCACGTCTCTACAGACCCTGATGACCCAACTACCCTTACACCTTTTCATTTTCTCATTGGAACCTCATCAAATCAATCCCTACCACCAGTCATAGAAGACCACGACCTGTTCGGGCGTTCGGAGTGGAAGAAAGCTATAAGGTTGTCAGATCACTTCTGGAAGCGCTGGGTTCGCGAAGTGTTGCCAACCATGCAAACACGGACGAACGGGAGAGGGGATCGTGGACAGGAACTCCAAATAGGAGATGTAGTCATAATAGTCGACGACTCGCTGCCCCGAGGAACGTGGCCACGAGGTCGAGTAACTAAGATGTTCCCTGGAAAAGACGGCGTTAATAGGGTGGTAGACGTTGTAACAGCTGGGGGGACATTGCGCAGGCCCCTTAGGAAAATAATTAGGATTAGCAATTAAGAAACTACCCCTATTTGATGTTAGTTTGTGCATAGCTGCACGAGGGGCAGGATGTTGCAGACTCTTTGGTAAATATTCGGACTTTATTTCAAATTCAAAATTTATAGTTTTTTTAGTTCTATATAAAAACTGTCAGTATAAAAGTGGTGTCAACAGTGAGAGCAAGATTCTGTATTTTTAGTTAATAATTTTGTGAGTTTTGGTTATTTATTAAACATTCAGGTAAATATTATATTTGTTTCATTACAGTTCATTTTCTTTCCGTCGTTTTCAAGCTCAAAATTACATCAGTATACTCAGAATTATGTAGGTATAGGTAGGCACGGGTCTAATTGTATTTTCTATTTCCACAATAATATACGTGGGCGCCGATTGTGTATTGTTTTTTTTTCTACTTTTTAAAAGTTGGTACTTATATTAGCCAGTGCCAGTGCTTACAGTGTGTCGCTTATCGTATACGACGTAGAATAGTATAGTTCGATAAATATAAATTGAACGTTTATTTTTACTATAATGTAGGTACACAGATAAAAAGGATATCTTTGTTTGAGAAAACATTTATTCTTAGCATATTTACTGGAATCAAATCAAAAACGTATTATCTTAAAATATATTTGTACCAGTCTGACTGTAGCATTTCTCAGTTGAAAAATTCATTTTTCTTCAATTATATTCTGGTTTCAAGAGTAAAATGCTTATTATAAGATATACGGGCGTTATACCCAAGATCACTGATTTGTCTTATAACAAAAAGTCATAAAATGTTTAATTCAAGAAAATTTTCTGTTTGCAAGATACAAATTCTTGATTGTTGTGACATTGTTTTAGTTTGATTTCATGTTTTCTTATTTGAAGTAATTGTGATTCTTGAAGTAAAGTAAACTAATTTTAAAGCAATTAGATAAAGCATTCTTATTTTGATTTTTGTTTATTTGTATTCAAGTTATACTGTCTTGGTATAAAAAGCAAATACTGAGAGTAAATTAATCTGTTTTTAAGAAAATATTTTTTTACGGCTATAGGGAGAGGATCATATTCTTAGATTAAAAATATTTGCTTAGCATTGAAGAAATTTGTTTTAGTTGAAGTGACCTGTTTTTACCGTGCACAGATAAAAAGGATATCTTTGTTTGAGAAAACATATATTCTTAGCATATTTACTGGAATCAAATCAAAAACGTATTATCTTAAAATATATTTGTACCAGTCTGACTGTAGCATTTCTCAGTTGAAAAATTCATTTTTCTTCAATTATATTCTGGTTTCAAGAGTAAAATGCTTATTATAAGATATATGGGCGTTATACCCAAGATCACTGATTTGTCTTATAACAAAAAGTCATAAAATGTTTAATTCAAGAAAATTTTCTGTTTGCAAGATACAAATTCTTGATTGTTGTGACATTGT
>JALPQI010003893.1:0-79674 GCA_025490895.1 Thaumatotibia leucotreta
ACAATTGTACCCATCCTATTAACTGTAGGTACCTCAGCGACGTTGCAGAGTTTCGAAGTCAAACTAGATGACGTCTTTAGAATCATGCCATTCACCTTTGACTTTGAACGCTAAGACGAAGTGTTATCAGACTTATCAGTAGCCTGTTTATCTTTTATGCAGTCGGTGCCTGTTTAGTTGACTAACTGTAGTCACTTAAAGCTAGCTGCCAGATTGCTACAGACGATGGATCTCATTCAAAGATTAAAAATCTTAAAGTTTATTTTCATCCAGTTAATACAATGTCGAGTAAAAGAAGACTCGTAGATTAAAGAAGAATTTGAATTAGTAAATTGACTGATATTTTTGGTATTTTCTTCATAAAATCAAACTTGCTTTAAATTAAAAGATTCATTGGTACATCCATCTAACACCAGATAACCCTAATTTTACTTTCATCCCTGTAATTATATAATTAGTATTATAACCTACTCGTGCTTCACATGAGCGACATATATTATAATTATTACATAATAGCTGCGACCATATATAACATGGAAGTCTAACGCCAGCTCAAAAATGCCCCCAAAAACAATTGTTCACTTGTGCCAAGAAGGACATAGCACTTTTCTAAGCACCGTGCATATATCGGCGCAACATCTTTGACAAATGTTTCATAGAATATAGCCAATCAAAACTTTGATGGATCAATCACAACTATTTTAAAATGGCGGTTTAAGTTTTTATAGGTTGACATTGACATTCATTAGTTTCATTACCGTAATGCACCGAAGAGGAGGTGACACTTGTCCACTAAAATTCAAGACCGTTTTTGAAAGGCAATTTAGCATGGCGTGCGGCTTCCATGTTTTATTTGTTCGTAGTATAATAGGGATTAATAAACACATCACATCACTATCTCGGCCTATAAATTGATGCTGTTTGCTCACGATGTTTTATCATCGGCCGTCGTTACATGAAATATGCATAACACGATAAACGGTAGAATCGGAACCCACGTGAAACCATCTGCTGACCTAGCAAAGATACAATTCTGCAATCGTATACGATAAGCGATAAGTCACGTCACCATACTAATGTATGGAAATGGTCACGTGACTTTTAATTCGAATCTGCGTCCAGTCATCCTTAGTTGTCTTATCTAGTAAACAATTTTCTAACCTAAAAGTACAAGTTTTCTGTTGTAAACTGCCATATTTGTCTATACCAAAATACCTGAGTCCGTATTTGCTTAATTTTTAATCTAGGAAACAGCAGTTTATAACAGAAAACTTTTAGGTTAGAAAGTTGTTTACTAGATAAGACAACTAAGGATGAATGGACCTTACATTTATTACCAAACCCCGGATGACGGAAGCAAAAATGCGTTTGTCACTAGTGCTTAGTTAAATATCGACTATTCTATCGACATCCATATGAACGATTTTTTAATTTGAAATTTATAGATTATGCTAATTATGTTTCCCTATTAGTTCCACTTCTTTTCCAGATATCAAAAAATATATAAGATTTTTAATATGAATTCACCAATTTTTTTAGTCAACACATTCTGATATTTTTTGTGAATAATTTCGCCGAGGATGTAAAAGTAATCTTAACAAGTGCCCTTTGAAATTCTGAGCGACATTTAAGCTGCTTTTTAGGCTTTAATTTCGATTTTGTAACTGTCCTATGGTACTAGGTATTATTGACATATTATTGTTTATCTATTTTAAATCGCAATGCCTCGGATTACGTACGGCTGCCTAAATTACTGTTGATCAATGCATTTGTAATTCATAAAATGTTGGTATGGATGTCGATAGAAAAGTCGATATTTAACTAAGCACTAGTGACAAACGCATTTTTGCTCCCGTCATCCGGGGTTTGTTTATTACTTATCACTGTATGACGATTGCAGAATGACATCTTGGCTAGGCTTGCTGTTATTCCATTGGATCAATTTGGTTGGTGATGCTTCGACAGGGAGTCCATAGTAACGAAACAAAATATTTCACAGCATTATTTACTTTACACACATTCACCAATTTTAACCCCAATAATGGAAAGAGCTATGCTTGGGGTCTCTCTGAAGGACAAAATTCGAAACGAAGTGATCCGCCAGAGAACCAAGGTGACCGACATAGCTCTGAAAGTTAGTAGGTTGAAATGGCAATGGGCTGGCCACATATGTCGCAGAACCGATAACCGCTGGAGCAAGCGTGTTCTGGAGTGGAGACCGCGTCTTGGTAAACGTAGCGTGGGACGCCCTCCGGCTAGATGGCGGGATGATTTGCATAAGGGGGCTGGCAGAAACTGGATGCATAAAGCAGCAGACCGAGCTCTGTGGCGTATCTTGGGGGAGGCCTATGTCCAGCAGTGGACTGCAACGGGCTGATGATGATGATGATGATGATGATGATATTCAACAACTTTACTTGCTTTTGAAAATACACGTTTTGTTCCAGAACTCACTTAAAACGGTTAAAAGATCACGAGTCAAGATTACGATGGCTCACGGACATTTAGTTGTGAATATTTTACTTTACTTCGCGGTGAAAGCACTTTTTGCACTTTGAATAAATATTTCGTTTAACTTATTTTGTTTTTGCTTAGAAGTAATCCTGTTAGCTGTTTATGAAAGTCGAGGTGAGGAGATGGTATACATGAATATTTGCCTTTGAAAGTAATCATATTGATGGATGATTATTTAGCTAATGTACTCGCTTAAATAAACTTCCAAATACAATAAAAAAAAAATGTACTCGCTAATTACCTAATATTATTTGAATTACATATTTACTAATATCCAAATTCTTCGATTGAGCCAAAGTTAAAATTTGTGTACAACAGTATTAGGTTAACTAGATAAATATAATAGGTTAAATAGTTACTTTGATTATATTGTCCTCGAACATAGGTTAACACAAAATGTTCGTTGACTTATACGAGAATAGAGTTACTTGTTCGACGGGTCTCATTGTTTAAATCTCACTGTTGAAACTCTCTAATGAATATACCATTTTCTAGTAGTCATAGTCGTACACTTTCACAACTATTAAATGTGTTACGAATTTCGACCCGCTACTAGATTACTACAGCGGCTCGGGACAGTTTAAATTTTGGTCAGTTTTAATGCGGACTATCCTTGTCCGAACAGGATTATGGAAGCCTACTGCCAGCCGCCGTCCGGCTTTCAAAACTCAATTTAAACTTATCCATTTTTACACATCCCCACTAGGGACTCAATACCTACATGGGAGCCTGCAGATTGTAAACAACCTGATTAATAGTTTATTCACCTTTAGACATAAGTAGGTACTCTTATTTTTCTTTGGTCTGTCGCCGTGCATTCGTGCGATACTGATCGCGGAGCCAGCCGAAAACCATTTGAAATAATAAAATAAATTATTTCTATTCAGTGTTTTCGATGAAAGTCAAAAACGATTTGGCAGCGACGTTGGCTGGCGTCCAACGGTGAAAGTTACCAAGACATTGGCCTACCGAGTACAGAATTTGTTTATATTCGAGCCCCTTGGGGCCGGAGCCAAGAACGTCAACCGCACGGTCGAAATCGAAAGTAGGAAACGTAAACATTGGGTGATTCATGCGCCGGGAAGGATTTTTGTTTTCTTTCCGGCCGCCGGGGACGACCGAATTACGGAACATGTTTAATTTGCTGTTTTTGAGTGGGTTGCTTTGTAATTAGTACAATCAATTAATATACATATTACCAGGAAGCAGGCGGTTATAATTAAGGCGAACTAATCCAACTTACTCTAACTGAGCTTCTTGGTAGAAATAGTTATGTAAAAAGACCACTACGAAACCAAGTTCGGTATTTTTACCAAAATTCAATAGTTAGGGTTTTTTTTGCGAGATCAGACCAACGTTCGACCGACTTCACGATAAAACTTATCAAGCTTCAATAACAGAGTCACACGACGAAAAACCAAATGAAACGATAATAAAATAGTAAATTAAAAAAACATTGTCCTCAAACATCAATTTTACCTCCAAATTATATTTTCATCGAAAACACCCCTCGTTGGAACTCCATGCAAGCGTGTTGACATTCTCCGATATTTTTCCGGGAAAATAACATGGCGGCCCTGACTCATCGCTCAAATCTTTCGTTTTTTACGGCTACCTGTGTGGAGCGGCGAATTCCGCGTTGCTGGACTGATGACCCTTATACATTTATTCCTCTACCGTCAAGCATTTCTCATTGTTTTTTTAACGACGGCATCACTCAGGGCGACAGATTTTATGTGTTCTATCGATCAACGAGTTGCAACGTTCAGTCTTATTATGTTATGGTGTGCCTTAACGAGATTTTTCTAAATACCTATTCATATAGGTACGTTGGCCTATAAAAGTGGAATATTAAAATCCGTTAGTGAATATAATCTAAGTTCTTGTTACTCCTAATATATACAATCATTTGTAATGTAATTTACAACTGTCATGATATATTTGTTATGAAAAAGTAGGAGAAATAATTATATTGTTTCCTCTATAAACATTATGGACGGATGACCAACAAACACAGAAAATTAAAAATAAAAACTGCAGAATTTTCCTAATAAGATTACGATACTGAATAGTTCTTTAACCTTTTGACCGCTATAGTCTGATAAATAAGGACCAATTTGGTTTTAATGATGTAAAAAATAGTCTCATTCAAATGCAACACTGATCTACCTGGTGATCTTTTATTAGTAGCGACACGGGCAGGCTTGACGAAAACATTCACGGCGGTCAAAAGGTTAAACTATTTTCGTTACACCCTGTATTTCAAAGGCCATATAAAAGGCTGTTTGTCCTGTTTATTCAGAATGACGTCGCTCCGTGACACAATGCACAAGGTGCGCCCTAAACGCAAGTTACTGCTCCGAGGGCTAAGTAACGGCACGCCTCACTATTGCCACGTAAAGAGAACAGTTTACATGCCCCCACCAGACAATGTACGTCGGCCACATTGTTAGCTGTCCAACCTTATGCCTTTTGTAATAAGGTCCACCGATGTCAAGAGTGTTTATTACGGTGTTAATATACCAAGTTATGTACAAGCTTTAGTCTTAATAAGTTTCCAGTACAACTACTTTTCCGCTCGCGACTTTGTCCACGTATAATCTGGTATTGGACCACTAATTTACCCCCTTGTGGCACCAATTTCGAAAATCGTTTTAGTGTTCCTCTAGACCTTAAAAGGAACCTACGTGCTAAATTTGGCATCTCTAGAACCAGTGGTTTGAGAGAAAGAAGAAATTTTAATTTTAAATTGAATATATTGTAATTTTATTGTTTTTTATACACTTGACGATTTTTTTATGAATTTGTGCTATTGGTTAACAAATGACATGTAATTTTCATGATTAAATAAATAATAAATGTAATCTAATCTATGACAACATAGAAAATTATGTTTAAGAAACGTTAACTTTCATTACATGGCTGTGACAGCTCACAAATCTAAATGAGAAATACCCATTTCCTTCAAAAGTAAAGAGTTGCTGAACACTTATTGTGTAACCATAACCTAATTCTCCATGACTGACTAGATGAAGCCATAGCCATACATCACACATAACAGTAGCCATATCATGAGTTGACAAGTAAGGTTTGCGTCGGCGTTTACTCGATAATGTAAAGCAGGCTATCACATTCACACTTAGCGTTGAAATTTTCCGGATTAAACCCCGATTCTGTCCAAAAAGCTTGTTTTTTTCCGGATTTTTTCGAAAAAATGAATGAAATTTTTCACTATAATTTTCAACTCTAAACCAATGCGAATTAGATCTAATTTTCATTTTTACCAGGATAACGCAATGTCATCGAAGAAAAGTTAATTGAAATACATAGATGACAAGGAGTGACAGTGACATTGATTATTTCTGTAAAAACCCGAAAAAAAAATGGAAAAAAAAAACAAAGTTTTCATATATTCCCGAAAAAAACATTAGATTTTTTTACGACATTTTCAACGCTATTCACACTATAGAGCGTGATGACCAGTGATCGGCAAAAATGGGTTTGAATCTTATGGGGCTCATATAAAGAGTACATAAAGGCCAAGCCACACTGCATGCGTGTGCAGCACGTGCACGTGCACGTGTGCGTGGCGTGCACGTTGTAGTGTCGGAAAGGTCATAGTAGATGGCACACCGCTTACACGCCACGCCCACGTGCATACCACGCAACCGGTAGGCCATCTAATATGACATTTACATACGCTACAATGTGCATGTGTACGCCCACGGGCATGGGCGTATGTGTGCTGCACGCGTATCCAGTGTGGCTTGGCAAAGCTATAAAAAAATGAATACCCTTAAGGTGCATTCAGACCAAACGAGCATTCGCTATTCTATACCCCACTCTACGAAATCAACGAATCACGTTTTGTGTAACGATCGAATTTCGTAGAGTGGGGTGTAGAATCACGATAGAATAGCAAATGCTCGTTTGGTCTGAATGCACCTTTACACCCAAATATTGAATATTTGAGAATTTGATACGGACACGATTTTTTCATAATTGTTCACAATTTTATCGCTTGTGCGTTTTGTCAGAATAATTATTTAAATTATGTCAGCTCCACAAGTTTTGTCAAAGTTTTAAACCCTTTTTCCGATCACTGATGACTACGTATCAAGTAAACGTTACTTGCCTACTCGTGGTAAGCACACAGAAATCGACAATAGTCGGCGGCGGGCGTGGCCGAGCATTGTGCCCTACGGCCCATAAACCAGACATGTCACCTTACCGCGGCCAGTAAATACTCGTACTTTTTATAGGCCAGTAATGGGGTTAGTAATAATGGTTTGTTTACGACAATGCAGCTTTATGTATAGCCAACCAATTGGCGGCTTAGGCCATTTGGAATCTATGTCATAGTAATATTAGAATTCAGATTGTACGTGATCACGCGCGTAGAGCCGATGGCCATTGGGACGGGAAGGTTCTCGAGTGGCGGCCACGTACCGGAACGCACAGCTTGGGTAGGCCCCCCACAAGGTGGGCTGATGACCTGATGAAGGTCGCAGGAGTCCCTTGGATGCGGGTGGCACAGGACCGGTCATTGTGGCAATCTTTGGGGGAGGCCTATGTTCAGCAGTGGACGTTTTTCGGCTGATATGATGATGATGACATGAACACATGCGTACCCTATTCGGTAACTAATTTGAAATCAACCTGTAACCAAACAACTATTTTTTAACTCTGCGTTTTATCTAAGTTATTGCGAGAATAGTTAGGTACCTAAATTCTAGACGAGCGATATCATATTTCTTCGAAAATTTTATCGAGTCTGTACAAGACTGATATATTTATCCGACGCGAATAAACAAAGAAAACCTCCCTTGCCTTAAACGGCATACATTACGCTCCTTCAAACAGTAACAACTCAATTATCTTTTTTTCACAAACAGAATGAATATAAATATATTTATTTACGAGGAAAAGCAATCGCAATCGTGTTGGGGCCCGACGTTAATTTCGGTTCCTCGTACTTCTGCCCGAATATACCTATACTATACAAGGTGCCCGCGAGGATTGCGAAAGATTTTAATCACGCTTTCTTGTGTTAATATCATAATATTTTGTTTTTACTGAAAATTAGCGCATGTGCCGATGCCGATTTCGTTGAAAAGGGTGGACCTCCTAACTAAATATCAAAAAATTTGACAGTACTTACATCAAAATAGTACGAAAATGGTTCACTGATCACACGAGCTTTGTATACAATCTTTGAAAAAAAAATACGATAGTATATTTTAGATTTATTAAATACTTTTGTATCTTGCGAATATCCATCCAATCATGAGTTTTAAGTATTTTATTTTGTTTTATGCCAGCCTGGAGTCTTCAGGCTGGCATAAAACAAAATATTCTTTTATAATAGTCAAAACGTGTGGTTGATAACATCAAACAAGTATTATTATTTGTAAACCCTTGTTAAATTCTTGTGTTTTCAATCAATCTCTAAAGGTGCGTTTAAACCAAAAGAGCATTCGCTGTTCTAGCACCCGTTCTACGAAATCAACCAATCACGTTAGAACAGCGAATGCTCTTTTAGTTTGAACGCACCTTAAGTGAAGTCAGGAAATACACAGTTAAAATATCTCGCAAACCTCACGGGCAGTCGGGCACCTTGTATACACACGTATACCTATTCCGAATATATCTTCCCGAATCGAAGCCTCCACGTCTCATTGATTTGGGATTATCCTCTAAGATTAAACCTTCTCGTGCTCTAACTATCCAAGTATACTTATGGTATAGGCAGAGATTCCGTGCAACTTGGATCTGTCAGTATTATCGGTTAATTTTTCTAGTCTTATCTCTGTTTGCCGTCTTGTGCGCTAGGCTTATGTTGCAAAGTACTAGATTAACATGGATTTGTGTTGTAATAATTAATCTGAAAGAATTGTATTGTAATTGAATTGTGTGTGTGTTGAAGCTAGCTTCAACTATGTGTAATTAAATACAATCAGTACTATAAATTGTAAATAATTTTAGTATACATGTACATTGCGATATATTTTTTGGTGAATTATTTTGATGGGATTATCAGAGTTTTATAGATTTTAGTGCGATATAAAAATTCAAAATTATAAAAAAAAATTAAATATGAATCATATTTAAATGTATATATCATATTATATGATACATATTTAAATTTAGAATGTTACAATGATCATTATATTATGCTAGGTACTTTATATATATAGACTAGGACAAAAATGTAGGCAAATAGGTATATTGAAGTAAGTAACCAAAAACCACGAAACGTAGGTAATAAAAGTAGGTTATACAGGAAAACGGAAGCAACATGTTAAATTTCCAAAACAAACGTCATCCCTCCGTGACGTCACCACATCGTTGACAAAGCCCGTAATTCTGAACGCACCCCAAGAATAAATAATCGCTAAATTAACAAAAAAACTTCGCGCCGTCCAAAAAGATTCCCGCGTAAATTGCGCGAAACATTCCCACTGCGCTGAAAACGTTCGGGACGAGTTTTTAATTACAAAAATAATATTAAGCCGGTCGTCGAATAAAAGCAATTTAGGGAGAAAAACACGGGCGGCCGGCGAGCGGGACAAAGGCCGAGATTTCCATATATAAAAGGCATAAATAATTTTGATTGTGGCTACCGAACACATAAATAAAGTAGTACGTTTTAGCACCCACACACCAGGCCCCCGGGCGGACAAACAGCGTCGGAAATATAAATACGTCGCGCGTTACGACGATATAATGTGTTTGCGGTGAAGAAAAAATAATCTCAGCCCGAGCAAACAACCCTTTAAAGTTGAGATTGTGAGTGTTTGGAGAGAGGAATTCGGTACACACTCCGTGACGGATTTTGATTTGATTCACAGTACCTCTACCTACGCAATAAACTAGACTTGCTTGCTGCTTACAGTAAACCACATTTTTTTAAATTATAACCAGAGATCGGACATATGTGCGTCATTGTTCGCTATAATTACTTATTTGTCACCGGTAACTATGTAAACCTTTGAGTTTCGTCACCTTGAAGTTTCGAAATCAATTTTCAAGAAATCACTTGTTTCATTATTCATTTAATCAACTTTGGAGTCATATCCATATTATTGCAAACAATGACTCACATTTGTCCGATCTCTGATTATAACTAACATGAGACTCAAACATATTAAAATATTATAGAACCGGGCTACTTACGTAGTTCAAATCAATGATTGCTCGACATGCTTCAACCTATTAAGAGGGTCCTCGTCCGGAGAACTCTCGGTCAACACACGCTACACGTCGGGCTTTGGGGCTTTGACCTAGTGCTAAACTAGGCGCAGTCGTAGACCATTTTTTGGCTATCTGTGTAAATAAGTTCAATTTTCTTAATAATATTGATAAGACGGACATTTTAACACGATTGGACAAACGATACTTCTCGGCTTCCTAGCTTAGGAGTTATGAATAAGTGAGTTATTGCGTTACCAAAAAGAATTTATCCAAATATATTGATTTAAACATTCACGATTATAACTCATATTGTAAAGACAAACGGGTCTTAATCGCGTAAACGCAAAAACCCGCGCAGCTCGAAGGTGTTGATACATTCTCTCGCCAGTGTCTGCCTTTGACCACGGGTGTAACGTCATGTCCGAAACGTCAGGATATAATTAAACGTAAGTTTACGCGATTAAGACGCGTTTGTCTTTAAAATATGAATGTATCCAAAGTTATGTAAGCTGTGTACCACAAGTGACTTAAGCCTCGCTAGACGTAGAAATATATTTGAAATATACAGAGTTATCTAATTTAGTTTACAATGATATTGACTTAGTGTTTTAACAAAACATAATTTAATTTAGTTCAAACAAGTTCCCAGCTTTCTAAAGCGGTATTTGCCCGCCGACATCCCCTGACTTGGCATCGCGGCCGTCGATTTACATAGGCAGCCCCACCCGTTTGCTTTGGACATCACAAGGCACATTTGAATCTGACGTAATTAACTTTACACTTCGGCTTAAGTGTACTTTGAGAGCCTAATCGGGTTAATTCAGTGCAACGCCCAGTTGAAATGGTGGGAATATTTTTACACAAAATAATAAATCTGGTTTGGTTTCACGAGGTGACTTTAGTCATAGCTGTAAATATGTGTATACTGTTAGATTTGATAAATATCATAGGGCAATCTTATACAGATCGACCTAGTTCCATGATAAGCTCAATTTTATCAGTCTCTCGTGAGTCGTGAATATTTTTTCTAATAGTTCCTACGTACGTATACGTATGCTTAAAAATACTGAGATTTAAGGCTATTGTTGGGGATACTAAGCGACGATATTTAAATATAACCAAAGAACTAATATTTGTTGTAAAGATATGCAAATAAATGCCCTTATCGGAAACCAAACCCGTATCGTTCAGCTCTGCAATCAGGGGCTCTACCAACAAGGCTTCGTAGGCTGACAATGATAGCTCCACTTTTACCGTTTTTAGTACTATGGATCAATTTCGTACTTGTTATAATGTG
Source organism: Thaumatotibia leucotreta (assembly GCA_025490895.1). NCBI lineage: Eukaryota > Metazoa > Arthropoda > Insecta > Lepidoptera > Tortricidae > Thaumatotibia > Thaumatotibia leucotreta. The sequence continues at coordinate 11,006 of JALPQI010003893.1, forward strand.
ATGACAATGATGGCAGGGAACGAAAAAATAACCACCATACTGAGAGAATCCATCAAAAATTGTGCCCGCTGCTGTTTAAGGATGAAGAGAGTGAAGACACATTATAGCAGTACCTATGCATACACATTTTATCGATTGAAAGTGGACGTGTTAGGCCGAGTCACACCGAATGCGTATGCTGCACGTGCACGTGTGTGCTGCACATGCACGTGTGCGTTGCAGCGTCGGAAACGTCATGGCACAATTTTTCCACGTCACGCCCACGTGCACGTCACGCGCACGTGCAAATCACGTTAGCGGTGTGCCATCTAATGAGACATGTATTTACGCTACAACGCGCACTACTAAGAAACGCGTGAGCATGCGTACGAGTGCGGGAATCTGTGCGCGGTCTCATACTAAATTACCATTCTCTATAGACAAGATGCGTACAAGGTACGCATGCTGAAACATATGCCTTCACTCTAAGTCTGGCAGCTATGCTATTCTCTTATTTACACATTCGACGCTGCGTTCGTCAACGAGCTCGACGTCGAGACAGCCTTGTCTAAAGTCCTAGCTGTTTTATTTGACATTAGGAATCGAGGCTGTGAGCGAGGTTGTAAGCGAGTTCGTCGCTGTTTTTCGTTAGAGAATACGAAGTTCGTACATTAAACGTCAAACTCTCGACGCAGTGTAGTTCCAGCTCACGCCGCATTCGTCGCCGAGCACTAGTATCGTTTAAAGTACATTAATTAGTGAATACCGTTTTTAGGCTCGACGCTGCCGCAGCACTGACACAGCGCTGACAGCAAGGCGGTTTCCTTAGTGAATAACACTGCAGCTCTCTGAGCTACGTCAACGACCTTGAATCTAGTGAATCTTCTCATTTCTAATTCGACGTTGGAGAAACTTCGGACATAGCGCGCCACATTGCCCTTTGAGAGACTTCGAGCTTTCTGATGAGACCCATTGTGTTGCTAAATTGATGTTGGTCTTGTTATATTCGTTTCAAATCAAGGTGTCACATAATTATTACTAGAAAACGAAAATAAATGAAGGATCTTTGTTTCACGTAAATTGTGTTTTTACTCAAACTTACTACTTGAAAAAACTCGAAAGTAGAAACGCGCAATTCTAGCAGACTTTTAAAACCCATGCTCATTAAGAGCTTCGTTCTAAAAACCAACGAAAGTTCTTTTATTTTTACGAAACTGTAACCAAGAAAATCTGACTACACGACACCAATTAAAACTACTACATAAGTTTTTATCTCGAAATATGGATTAACAAGGCAGTATTTTTAATACGCGCAAAAAGTTTGTGATTATGAATTAATAAAAGCAAAAAGCTGTGATTATTTACTAAGGGTTTTGAAAATGTTTATTAAGGCGTAACTTATAATTAAAATAACAGATTTAGTTTAGTCTTGCATGTTGTTTTAAACTGTAAGTAATGGGCGGATTTTTATTTTGGCGTAATTTTTTAAAATGTTGTTAATTTGGATTTTTTTATATTTTTCTACTCAGAATCGCGAGCTCTTTCGATCCTTATTAGCAGAAAAAAGTGTCCCGAAGATTCTATACATATTTCGTCTTCCACTGAATTACGGTCAAAGAAAGTGTATGAAAAATAGTACCTCAATGGAAATTTTTAGGGGCACTTTTTTATTTCTATCAGGATCGAAAGAGCTCGTATTCTTAAAAAAAAGTCAAAAAGTCACAGTTGGAATATTTACAAAAACGAGAACTAAATAAAAATCAGATTGTTATTTGCTGTAATAGGACGATCATAGTCCATGGATGAAATTCTTATAATCATTACCTAACACTTTTTTCCTACAGACCCGTATCTCATGTATATTGGTTTATAGTACCTAGCTAAGCAGATGCCAGTATAATACGACCTAGTCAATCAACATAAATGCCTATCCCAAAAACTGTACCAGCCTAACTGTATCTCAAATCCGCAGCAACATTCAATAACGCACGCGATTCACGAGGAATGGCCAATCTCCCCGGGGATTTTGCACAATTTACAATGCTATAACAACGTCTAACACATTTCCTACCCTAGCAAGCCGGAAGCAAGCTCGCAGGGGCACAAACAAAACGTGCCCGTCCCGGGGAAACGCTCAGACTCCCCAATAACCCCGGATTCGACCGGACAACCCCATGAATTGGGCAGTTATCGAAATCCCGGGGTTTTTCCGGGATGTCTACGTGTTGTGCCCGTCGCTGATGACTGCTTGTGAGCTCTTTTGTTGGAGTTTTCTATGGAGATTTAAAGCACATGTTTGATCATATGATATACTAGTATCCACTCTTCATCGCAAAATAAAAAATACAATGGAGGATTTTATTTCTGCTTATTACTTACTATCTAAGAAAGCACATGAATGATTAGGACAACATCGGAGGTAAGGCATTTTATATTTTCATTTGGATTTTCTTGGACATTAAATCTACTTCAGTTTATATGTTACGTATTCTTAGCTTCAACTCAGATCAGAGAATCTTAGAATCAATTGACTACGATGGGATAGATATAGTGGAAGCAAGCCTCTCTTTAGCTTCCATGGGAATAAAATAACTGGAAACAAACCTATTTAAATAAGATCAGGACCACAAATTCAAAATAAAAAAATACACCATACATTGTATACCCAAATCGTCAGCATTCAGGAACGTAATAAAATATAAATAACCCCATGTCAATTTTCCAAATGAATCGCTTATTTTTAACGTAATAAACTCCTATTCAGCTAGAAATCAGTATTCGCCATCTGTTCTGTATTCATAAGACGGTGATTATAACAAAGGCTCTTTCGTGTTTAATTATTCTGAATGTTCATTAGATTTGCAAAGGCGACGATTAATTTTTGATTGACACGATTCTTTGGTGGCTTACGCTTTCATCTCCAGTGGGACGTGATGAAATTCACCTGGATAACTGAATTCGAATGAGGAAGTGAGTTTAACCCTGGAAAATTCATACTTTTCAAAGCGATCTCATTTTGACTCATCAAGGCTTGATTTTACTCGACAACCTTGCACTAACATTCAATTGATGGGTTGTGTTGTGAGCAATGTTGACATCGTAAGGCATCATGCCCTTTTTTTAGGATAACAAAATTTAGTGCCTACGTTACGTCATCTTTTAAAAAAATATATGAATTTGGTTTTCTTGGTCCTAAAATTTAAAATATTTCTTCCTTTACGCTATTACGAGTAAGACCCGTTTGTCTTTAAAATATGATTTCTCCCATGTTTTAGAAAACGGTGTAATTATTTGACTTTTCCTAAACATATAGCCTGAGTTTTAATAACAATTTATACTAAAACTGGTCCAAATCATACTTCTGGCTTAAAGCTGAAATAATGTTAATACTTAGTCCTATTTCAAAAGTTCCCATTGTTGCAAATATAAGTAACCTAAGTATAAGGACTGAAGGAGTCTTCAATACCCTATCGTGGCATAAAAAAAAAACATTTCTCTCCTGTCAGAGAGACTCAAAGAACCTTCTTGCTACCAGAACTGCATCAGTGGTCGGATTTCAGAATAGTGTTGGCAAGAGGACCGAGTCTATCGAGTCTAATGTATATAGTCTAATGTCTATCGAGTTTGAAGGGATCCGTAACTCACCCAATAGTGACCCTGCCTGCGAAGGTAAAGTTCCCGAGCCCAATCCGAGTGAGTACATCTGTTTGTATATTCATCACAAATATATTTCATATTTTAAAGACAATCACACAGTCTGTCTGCAACCACGGGTGTAACGTCATGCCCGAAACGTCAGGATATATTAAACATAATTATTAAGTTTACGCGATTAAAGTGGGATTAAAGTGTCACTGACCATTCTACAAGATTGATGATGGGCAGCAGCGTTATCATAGTGGACACATTACTGCGATCGCCAATCCGCTTGCCCAGCGTGGCGATTATGGGCATTTACCTCCTAATGCGTTTATACGTATAGTTAATAGGAGAGGCCTACGTCCAACAGTGGACTAACATAGGCTGATGATGATGATGATGAAGTTTACGCGGTTAAAAGTCGTTTGTATTAAGAATATGAGTGATAATCGTGAAAGTTTAAATCAATATACAAATATACATATTTGTTGCCCATTTAACCCTATCAGTTGTTACTTTGTATTTTTTATTTTTGTAGTAGGTGACCGACAAAATACCAAAAAATCTAAAAAAACGGGGGTAAGATTTTTTTGCATTTACGTTTATGTGGGTTAGTCAGGGATATTTTCTATTTAAGTATTTATCTGTCAGCCTCCGTAGCCTTCTTTCTAGTGACCCTGCCTATGCCTACGAAGCTGGAGGTTCCGGGTTCGAATCCCGGCAAGAGCATTATTTATACCGAGCGTTTTTTTAAGTGAGACAGTATGGGGAAATCGGAAACTATAGAAGAGACAAGGAAGCTGTCTTAAGAGACATTAGGTATTTTTTTGAGATAACAATTTTGGCATTTTGAAAATTTTGTTCAAGTGCGAGTTATACCTAAAAATTAATGATATTGATAAAAAAACTTGTCAACGCATGAAATCACGTCGAACCTAATGTCTCCTAAGACAGCTTCCTTGTATCTTCTATAGTTTCCGATTTCCCTATACTGTCCCACTTAAAAAAACACTCTGTATATCATGTTTTTAATTATCTATTATACGTATTGTCGCTTGGTACCCAGTCACGAGCTTTAATGAACTAAATTGATTTGTGTAAGATGTACCAAGATAATTTATTTATCTATCATAATATTCATAATATATCACGGGTTAATATGCCAAAACACAAGCTTTATTGAGCTTACCGCGGGACCAAGTTGATTTGTGTAAGAATGTCACCCCGTGTTACGTGATGAATCTTAAAGACTAAGACGAAGGAATCTTTGTCAGCCAACACAAATTGGCTTTAATGAACGCCTAAAAATGTAGTCTAAAAGACTCGAAGGACAGCACTAGGCGCTATAAATCCATCGCGTCGGCCACTATTAATTGCGTTGCGTTCCCGGAGATTAATCACTCTGGGCCAATTGTTTCACACCAACCCTATTTATACTCCCACGGTTTACTGAATTTGTACATTGCTAATAGATTCTCGAGGAAAAATGCCGAAGGTTGGTGTATAATTCAGTAAAAAGCAAGACTTGAAAAGTTTAACCGACATCAAAAAAAAGGAGGATGTTCTCAATTCTACTGAGGTTTGGCTCAATATATGACATTCAAACTTGTACTGAAGTTCCATCTATTGGGACTGCCAGCAAAAGCACCTGACACTTACTTGTACAATGGAGTTGACTAAGAAAATTAGCAATTTTGAGAAATTTTGATATTGTCATCCTACAAAATAAGTAGTTACTATTTAACAAAACTTACAAACTCCTCTCTCAAAACACAGGACAATACTTAATGTAGATTTATATATTATTATGAGCAAAATAGCGTGATTCAAATAAATATTCTCTGTTAACATGTTACGTACTGGTACTAGTTTCCACCTTATTCGTCAAAGTCGGTATATTTTCAGTTTTTATCTTTTCAATTTACTCTAATTTCCAAACTTTAGTACTTTGGTTCAATTTGCAAGTTTCAAGCTCGGTTAGTTTACTGATATTTAATTAAATTATCGTTAATTTGAAATTCTATAATTAACAATCCACCGCATCATATTAAAACTTCATTTACGATTACTGAGTGAGTGAACGAGTGAATGATTCACAATGGTACGTTTAAAACGCAATTTAAACGCAAAGAGCGGTTGAACCGTTACTTATATCATTTTCATTAACGTCGGATTTAAATATTCATTCGGTCATTAAAACAATCCATTAGTCTAAATCGTGGCGTTTAAATGGGGATTAAAAATTTCCGACCTAATAACGGTGCATGGCCGCCGTTTTCACGTCATATTTGCTTACCTATGGTTTTATTCTAGACATAAAAGAAAATATTTGTCGCCTAACTATTCATCCTAATGCCTTGGTAACGATTTTTTTTATTTTTTGAACTTATCCCTGTAAAACGGTTAAAAAGGATATATAAAGGATAATACGGAAGGTAAATTAAAGGAGGCATATGATTATTTAGTGTTCATTCAACATATCATTAACAAAGAGTTTTTAAAGTTACAATTAATTATGACCCCATAATATTTTTTTAAGATTTTCTGACCAACAATGTAGGCACTAACATTGTTATGGCAGTTATGTCAGCTACTATTGAAATCACATTATGGACCAAATTATTTTGTGTTTTTTTCTGTAAGTTACCTAAGTGTACTATAATAATATTATATCGGATGGAGGTAGGTACAGCCTCCATTCAGAGTCCGTATTTACTTTGCACCATGTATACTATAGAAGGATGGTAAAGGCCTATCTAAAATATTTCCTGCCGGTCAACCAATCAGCTTATAGTATTACAACTGATCGCCGATAAAACAAACATTATTCGCCTCGTTATAATCCAAAGGAAAGATACGCTAAGACGTAAACTGCCTGCTTATTCAATTTAAGTAAAATCAGTTTTGCTAAGCACAGTTTATCGCCTACGCTACGCGCTAAAATCGATTAATACCGACATCGACAACGCCTTCAAACGCAACGAGAAAACAAGTTGTTCCTCGAGTGGACTAAAAGCGTTCCACTCAATTAATTTTAAATTTATTTGCGCGAGAGAACAAACACTGTATAACAATGCAATCCAATTTAAGAAACAAAACTAAAATAAACATTTCCACAGAGCAATAATAATTGCGCGGCGCCCCGTTCGCAGCGAAAACAATCCGCCGCTTCTCCGACAACTTATTAAAGGTATTCGACAACAAACACCGCAAAGAAGCATTTTTCCATATAGAGTACGCAAAATACGTTTCGGATATAAGTAGGCATGGTCGTGGGAACTGAAGTGACACAATAAAGGCTGGGCGCCGCGTTTTAAGCTCGCATCAAAAGGTAGAACAAAATATTGCCTGGCATGGGGAGGACTCGCAATTTTCTTTGGTCGCATTTATTTTTCTCTGAAAAAACACGTCCCGAGCACTCGCTGGATCCCTGAATTGTAGCAGAAATATCGTCGTAATACCAATGAATTTTGAAATGCGATTTCGACATTTTTAGAGGTAAAAGTTTTACCGGTTTTTGCTACGGTGCGCGATAGGATTCTTTGACTTTTCTCTTGAAATTTCAAAGTCGATCGTGTGTCTGATGGCAAGCGGGTTGATTTTGTTAATGCGTTTTAATTTTGTATCTAATTACAGGGCTACCTATTTGCGGGGAAAACATGACAAGTTATAAATTTTTAATGATTTCGACGAAAATCATTTTATTTTTAACTCTTTAGGTGGAATTATCGATGTATAAACAATGGAATCTTTTAAATAATACATATTTTTGTCAACGTAGGTGTCAACGAACATCTTTGAGGTAGACTGTAGTCGCCATTAAACATACCGGAGTGGCGACGTCTCAAAAATATCGTAAAAGTATCTGATCGTGATTGCAGTCTAACGCCATGACAACAGAGGCCTGCTCAGATGTTTATGAGCACCACGGCTGCTCCGATATATCTGACGGCGAGTACAATCCGCGCCGTCACCGGCAGTTTGTCGGCCTCGGGTTACGTGTGCGCTGGTAATTGGGCTCCGGTGGTGACCGAGATGGATGCAGTAACACAATACAGGATCAATGGTGATGTGGGAAAAATGGGAATCATGACGAGAACAGATTCCGGACATACGTGATACGTCGTAACCTGAGAACAGGACAAGGTTCATGAAAAGGTGTATGTTATACCCTGAGCTCAAACAGTTAATATTTTATACATGGCGACCCGCGGCATTGCGCTTGCCTCTCCAGTGTTTTGTTTCCCGGCTTATTGAACGGAATAATATAAATAATAAACGTGATTAATTAATTCATAGTTTTTATTTAACTCCAATACATGTCAGTGTAACTGAAAGAGGTTCAGACTTAAAAAACTCTTTAAGTCTAGACAAAATATATATAAAGACTGCTTTTCTAAACTGGCATATTTATTTTCATATGTAGTGTGTTTAACGAGATAACTTTTAAACATAATTGCTTTCTTTTGTGCATTGCATTTAGATTTCATTAATTTAATTATACAGGTAACTATGAGGTCTTATCATTATTTTACAAATGTATTTCCCGGCATTTGCCACAGCCAAGCGGCATCGACTTTTCAAACATCGAAATAAAACTTCCCCATTCATACGAGTATACTGTGTGTATCCCATCAACCTAAATAAAGATTGTTTCACTAACAAAACTGATGCTTTGGTTCGTATTGTCATGCAATTTTAAGTTTGTTTTGACACGTCTTCGTGAGTGAAACGAGTCACACATGCATCAAGTTTTAAGACTGGAATAATGTGTCTTCTCGTTGAGCATATTTTTCACAGCATCACAGCATTTGCTTGTCACAAAAACAAGCTGTATTTTCCGAAGAATGAATGCAGGCTCCGGTGTCTTTTGTGCACATAATAATAAAATTCGAATCAATACCGAACAAAATCCAGGAAAATACGAAAAAACCATAATCACTCATTCTTCGCTGCACCGGGGAAAATAAAAAATAAAAATGGAAGATGGCGGCATACCTGAGAGACGGTGAGCGGCAATCATTAGAAAGAGAAGCCAGTAATATGGAATTACTGCTGCGGATCGAGACGCGAGCACACTGCCTACGAAATACACAGGTTACTAGATAAGTTTTGCAACAAGTATGAAATTAAACTTGTGTTACCTATTAAAATTAAAAAGTGGATCTTGTGGAGGTCTTATACACCTCTGGGTGCCCTAGGAACTACAACAACAAATTAAAGACAAGAAAGTAAATGTTTTACCGCCGAACATAGTTTAACGGCTTACGGGCCATTTGAAAAGTATGTGTGGAATTGCAATACGTATATCTGTAGGCATATACCCCCTTATTCACAAACGTCTCCTAACTTAGCATAAGTATTGTTCGTGCCTTTATTTCTTATCAACACTTCTATAAAACGGAAAGGAGCAAATGATACTTACTAGCTTAGTAAGTTAGGAGACAGCTACGTCTATTTAGTGCTAAATGAAGTATTGTTAGAGTTGTTTTGATTTCGACAGCAATAAAGGTGAAAAACCCATAATTTAGTTCAAACAAAAGTGTTAAGCAGTGTGCACGCTCCCCGCTGAGTGGTCGCCAACCGTAAAAATAATGGGCGTCGAGCGATCGCGCTACTTACGCCATTGCAGTTTTATTGCTTCGGTTCCTGGATGGAAGATTTAAGAGTATAACTACTTACGCAGAAATTAACATAAGTAACGTGATGTCACGGACTTGGGGCTTAAATCTGTTATAAGAGTCGATTGCGAAAAAAATGTACATAGTATAAGGCCTGACTTAATCAAAATCAAAAGTACGAGCGCGTCAATTGTGTTACGAAAGTTAGTGATAGTAACTATAATGTGTACTTTGTCCAACAACCTTTGGCAGTAGAAAAAGGCATCAGCTTTAAAAAAAATGCAAACGCTTTGTTTGTTCGCTCATATTTTTTTTTTACTTGTCTCCTTTTTTCACTGCCAAAAGTCCTTACACAAAATTTAACTTCGCAACACAAAAAATATGAATCTGTGTTATTTTGCTTTCATTGAAGGCCTTTACCTACGATTACGTACATTTTTTTTAGCATTATACCCATAAATACATTTAATAAAAGGTATCTCTTATGCATAAGAACATCATAGCCCAAAGCATCAGAAGCTTTCTGGACTCAACGAGTATTAATAGTGATATTGTACCGACCTAGTTTTGCACACACAGACTTATAATATTAAATGGCAAAAGATAGAAACATGATGTGACGCTACATAACCGACCGTTCTCAAGACTTCAGGAAAGACCATATTTCAACGTGTTAATGATGCGCGTGTCTGCTGCCGATGATACATGAATGAAAGCTTAAAATGAAAATAAATCGAACTGTACATAAATCATCAGTATAAGAAACATAGTCCGTGAGCTGATAGAAAACCCTTTTAGGTTTTTTGCCTATCTTGCTCACTTTGCAAACATATATGAGGCAAGCGAGACAGGTATAAAACCGAAGGTTTTTCTAATAGGTCACGGACTGTAGTTCATAAATCATCATGAATTAGCTATTCGCAAAGTAAATACATAAACAGAAATATCATTTCTCAAAAAATAGATGTAATTATGATTTCTTGAAAATGTTTTTTTTATTTAAAGGATAGGGAATGCTTTGTAGAAGATAAATTTAAATGATTTACTAAGCACAATAGTAGGTACCTAATATTATCTTGTGTTGCAAAACTGGAAGGAAAATGTAGTAGTCACAATTTGTTTTAGTCTATTTACATATATTATGATCCAACTTTTGAAGCACAAAAAATGTACCTATTTATCAGAAGCAACAAAGTAAGATCGTTTTACAAAATCCATTATATTTAGAGAAATTGCTTTTACAATTACCACGTATTTGCATTTCTCTCAGCAGACTATTTTTGTATGATATACAGAATCTGTCAAAGTATGAACATCTACCTACAAGCAAAATATTTCCTTTCCTTAGCTCACGTAGCTCAAAATAAAGTGAAAATACTGAGCACCTAGGTGCCCGCACGACCGTGAGCAATGTTTGTCCAATTCATTGCCCGCGATGGAGCGCCGGCCACCGACCTGAACTCAGTTTTAAGACTTTGATATATTTTAAAAGAGTTCCATTAATCTAAGAGAAGTTTTCAAATAAATCGACGCGCTGGTGCACCGTGTCGCGTCTAAATAACATTGTGCAATGGGGAGTTAGAAGTAATTAATCACTCATTTGAAGTTTACACTATTTCTCATCGGAAAAGATTACATACCTAATTGCTAAAATGTTATTCTGTTGCATTGACTGATTTTTCATACAAAACGTCTACCTATACGTATTGTTTTCTTCGTTCACCGATTACGAATTAGTTTATAAGTGACCAATAATGACATAAACATAAAAATATGTGTAATGTAAGTAATACACTGAAATATTATGAATTGTAATCGATGTGTCAAATCTCTTGTGCATAAACATATTACTAGTTCATGGGCAAGGTGCCTATATTAGTTAAGAGTTACGTTTTACATATATTATCCTCACTCAATATTGAACGTATTCTATACATTAAAACAATTGTGGTTTATTGAGTTACAGGTGGTTTCCCAAAAATAACGAGTAATGACAATACAAACCAAGTAACGCATCTTCGGGAATGAAACTGTCAACATAACAATTTTGCATGAATTACTATTTTTACTGTGAACTACTATAGACGATAACATGTATATGCGTAGATGACCACATTTTCATGTGTGTACTCGTAATGTACAAACTTTAATTTTTTTGTAAGAGAGGCGTCCCACCTTAAGCATATTTCCATATTGTCCACAAGGCACATTGCCTGAAACTAAAAGCAAAAAAGAAGCCCTCAGAGTAAAAGGACATCGATGCAAAAGACATCGGAAGGGAGCAAAAAGCGACCGCACTTCAAAAGGTAATAAAAGTAATAAAGTATTGTCCCAATCGATGGCAGACACGTTAATTAATTACCTATCTCTGAAGACGAGCACTTGCGTTAATTACTGGATAGTGCAGTTCTTTGCTAGGTAATAAAATAATTAATTAAATGAAGTTCTGTGTGATGTGACTATAAACATGTCGGTCGTAGTTGTGAATCGTAGCGTTTTAATGTTTAGCGGTAATGCTGGCAGTTTAATGAATTTTGTACTGCATGTTTCTACAGGCTAATTCTATTAGAGGTTTTTGTTGAGCACACAGAAGTACAAGAATAAAAACTATGAACTATTATTAACTATGTATAACTATGAATAATTATATAATAAAATAATATCTATTGAGGATGCTAAAGCACGCTTTTCAATTATTCTTAAGCCGCGTATAGTTAATGTTTAACATTATTAACTATCTCAATACAAATCACCAAAAATTGAATTGTTTTTACATTTCTTTCTTCACTCTTTGACTTTATTAAAATATAAATATTACAATTTATCACAAAAAACATGTATCTAATAAATATAAAGATTTGGTAACTACAAAACTAAAATTACTCTAACTCAATCAAACGACTTTTTTTACCATCGGTCAATTTCAACTTAATTTTATCCATCATAAATATCCATTCAACCTTTTAACTAAAATATCTTGGGACTAAACGACGATGTCAAAACATAGAAAACAACTATAAATACTCAGGGGATTCAAACCCGGAACCTCCAGCTTGCATGCAGGACCACTCCCGACTGAGTCACTAAATCCATCATTTGACTGGTCACTTAATAGGCAATTTCTCGATGATACTATTTTCCCCAACCCTGTAACACTAGCCGGGTCTCTATTCCGCATCGCTCGCTATTTTTCCATCGGCCCTGATCGACATTCGAACGTTATTAAGTCTGCCTCCCTGCATATCGCTTGACGTAATCAGGGAGATTCGATTGAAGACAAGATTGAACCTCTTCTGGGATTAGGGGTCGATTGCAACTACCTGGTCGCTGTGATGAAGCGATCTTGCTGTATGTAGGGGTCTTGGGAGTCTTTTGTTTAATTTGTTATAAGCGCGAAGGTTGTTTTATAAAAAATACATAATATTACACAAATCTACATATTCTCACGGTAAGAGTTGATTCGTAGAAGAATACAAATTTAACACTTTCATTGCGGACGAGTGCTACGCGCTACGCTCGTAGCCGATCCCGTGATTTTTCCGCTTTGTAGCGAAAATGGACCTCCCACAAAAAACTCCCCTCAGGAGTTCACCGCGCTCAGTGTTAAGTAATTTTTCCCATGTTTGGCAGTATCATAATCATCATCATACCCCGTTATCAGTGTTGCAGATTCATTGAAAACGCTAGGGTTGGCACTTTACATGTTAATTTTAGTATACCTACGTACCTATATAATATGACATGGTATTTCAAGTTGTTAACAAAATAAAACCTCTTTTCACCCCGTAATAAAAAAAAGTTATATTCCGTTTTTAGTCTATAATATGTGATAGCGTCATTTATTTATCAAAATTGATTTATGACATGTAATTCGTTATCTTAATATACATATAGGTAAAACTAGCGACCCGCCCCGGCTTCACACGGGTACTATACCCACATATAAACCTTCCTCTTGAATTACTCTACCTATTTAAAAAAATTCCACCAAAATCCGTTGCTTAATTTGAAAGATTTAAGCGTACAACGGGACTCAGGGACAGAAAAAGTGACTATTTTATACTATGTAGTGAAACGATAGTGATATGAATTTCCTCATTGATCACGCAGAATTTTCTCGGTTTAAGCTGGAGCTGATGGCGAAATTAGAAGTAACCCAAATGCAACGCGGAAATGGGTCGTGAATTTTGTTTCTTGTACAAATAACAGTGTATAAATAAGCTTAAAAAATGTATCTACATACTTACAGTATTAATTTTTCGAATGAGTACTTAGTTAAGCATTTTTGGTAATAGTTTATTTTAAAGAAAATGTTCGGATTTTTCTGTTAGGTACAGATAAAAATAAGATACATTTGTGCCAATGCACCATAAATTTTAAAGTAAGATGTCTTCGATTCTTACTAAAACATGTTGACATATACAATTATGACGATTGTTGGGATGAAGTCGTTAAAGTGTTTAGAAAATATACAATAGAATGTGAAAATGAATGGACAAATAGAGAAATCAGCTGCCCATGCAATAGCCAAACATCACAATTAAGAAAAATGCTAATGAAAATATCACCTCAAAAAATTGAACCTTTTGACAACCCTATGACTCAGTTTCAATTAATCCGCAACATTGATAACGGGGTATGATCATCATCTTCGTTGTACGAGCCTCGTTCTTGTGTGTGGAGTGATCACAACTCGTAAAAACAGGACCATCATAAGCCTGTACTTGTCTGTATTACTCCAATTCTTTATAATTGTCAGCTTCCGTAGCCCAGTTGGTATTGACCCTGCGTATGAAGCTGGAGGGGTTCTAATCCCGGTAAAGGCGTTATTTGTGTATTTCTTTATCATAAATATTTGTTCTTTAGTCGTGGCTGTTTAAGTAGTTGAGTATCTACATATAAATAGTCGCTTGGTAGCACATCACAAGCCTTAATTGAGCTTACTGTGGGACTAGGTCGATTTGTGTAAGATAATTATGTACCAGATATTTATTTTATACTACTATTTTGAGCTCTTGATACATCATTACATATAAATACCTTCTCCTTTAGCTTGATTTACAAAGGCAGTCGTACCACTTGCGTCAATTTCTTCAAAAAAGGCCATAATCACGCATAGGTAAGATATCCTCGGCTGCCTCCACCGACAATAGCCGATATCGTTATCGGAATCCAAAAGGTCATAACTCAATAAGAAATTTGTAAGGAACTAATACTTTTTGGCTCGGCAAGGTGGGATAGCAGCTGATAACAGCTAACTGGTTAATTGCCAGCGATAAATACTGGCAAGGGGGCGCTAAAGCTAGTTTATTATGGGATTTATTTTAATGTTTTTGTTAGTATATAGTTTTAGGTCAAGGTTCTTTTTCAGATATTGTACTTACATCATGACTAAAGTATTTTTTAAACTGGTTTAATGGTCAGATTTCTAGTTTTTTATTTACAACGCAAACATTCGTATTTTTGTTACCTCTAATGATTCATTGTTAAAATTTCCTAAATTTTTTATTGATGGCGCGTTCATATATACTCGTATTTAGAAAAGTAAACATGACACAACAACACTAGCAGTACGTAATACGTATTCAAAAATCAACTTAAGTAAATGTAACTGTAAATTATTCAAAGTAAAAAGTATGTTTAGAGCTTGCCTGTTTTAAAACAGAGTACCTTATGCGATTCTACCACATCTTATGGTTGACAGCGACTCGCAGCCTTCTCGCGGCGACTCATATTTTTATAAATATTGCGGTTAAAAATAGATAAGTAGCCGTAACAAGGCGAGTTTTCTTCAAACACAAGATGTGCTAGCGCTGTTAAAAATAATTTTACCCTTAATAGGGCATCAGTTTCACATAAATTTCATTGGCTTTGACCCATTTCAGTGACAGAATAAGTTTCAAAGGCTTAAAGTGGAAAAACAAAATGGCCGCCCGCTCATCGACTGTCACTTGAACACCACTCGGCAGGTGTCGCTGGCGACACGCAACCACGATAGCGCCCCCTATAACTCATCCGATAAAAACTATACAGCCCATCTCCAAATTACACCGATCACGAATTCCCTAATCAAAGTTTCCGAACTGATATTAAATTTCGCTCCAAATTTGGGAATTAAATTTGAGTGATTGACGCGAGATTAGGGGTGTTATTTTTTAATTTTTGTGATTTAACGGTTTTGAATAAAGGGTTACGCTAAGGTAAAATGAATTTGAAGACTGACATCGTTAAGTTTGGTTATGTTAACATTTTTGTTTATTTGCGATATAACCCCATATATGTAAAGCTTACGAGACGTATATTACTTAATTTATATTTTATGAATCGCAATTGTCAGAAAATGACAAACGAGTTTAACGTGAAACTATTCGGAACATAAGAAAAGTACTGAGTACTCTAACGTTTCCAAAAAGAGCCAAAGAGGAAATATTCTACTCGTAGTCACAAGGCATACCTTTATAAAATACCTACCGTTGTAAATGTTTGGGAACCCGAGTGCTAGAAAAATACACCATTTTATCAAAGGCGTAGTTGAATTCATTGTTCGGCTCTTATCATATAAAACCTTCGCTTTAAACTCTACACGTAGGTATAATAAAATGAACACTTTAAGACATTGCCGACCTTAAGGGTAAAACAATTCACTTTTTCACCGTTCACCTTCGGCTACTAAGTTCAAACACTTAATTCCAATCGTCAGCTAAACGATAGCACATTTTCGCATAGCAGAACCAGTTTAACATTCTCCGATCCCATTATAATTTGAACAGCTCTCTTATACTGGATCTCTCAGATGTATTCCACCTCAAACTTTGTATGTCTCAAGAATATCTCCCTGATAAACTATTACTCAATTGCATTAGGGAGATAAGGAGTTGAAACGAACCCGAAAGGCACCAAGCGAAAGTCACAGCAGGTCGAAAGGTCGTCGGTCTATATTCAGCCGATCTCCATTTAGCCGTTGAAAAAACATTCAACGAGTTCGTTTTTATATTCAATTTGAGAGTTTGAAGTGACATCGCAAATATTGAGTTTTTGTAAATGTTTTGTTGGTCTTGAAATAATTTAGCATTTTTATGGTAATTTCGTCCATATTAAATGATACTACATGCCGTGTAAATTTATTAAAAATGTGCCCAGTTAATCCAATTTCGCACTTTATAAATTTCAGTAAACATTTAGCTACAGAATTTCAATAAATAATAAAAATATTTTAATTTTTCTTAACTCTACTCCGATCATAAGGCTAAATTTGTAGACGTTTCCTTAACTTAAACATACTTTAAAACAAAGTCACATTAAAATATATATGAGTACTCACATACAAACACATTTATAAATCTAAACATATCCTGGGTTATTCTCAAAAGATGTCTGCAGTCTAACCATCGCGACCTATTTATTTTCATACAAACTATATATAGAGTCGAGCCCCTTTTCAACATCACAAAATAAATATGTGTATATGTATATTACGTAGGTACAAATCATTAGTTCTAATTTACGTGTATTATTTCATTGAGACTTCATAAAATTAATGTGTAGTTTCAGAGCATTCCTGTTTATTTGGTCCATTTTCATAATGTTGTATTTCCCAAGGATTTTTTCCTATTTTGTTACTATTTTCCATACAGAATCACGAACTCTTCCGATCCCAAGAAGAAGAAGAAACAGGCACTGTCATACAAAGATGACAGTGCCTGTTTTTTCTTCTTCTTGGGATCGGAAGAGTTCGTGATTCTGAGTAGAAACAACGGAAAATGTACTATATGCTCTTAATACAATTTTTCTTTGTATTTGTATTATTTACATGACACCCAACCTCACAGCTCACACTGACCTATCTAAAGTACACGCCATTATTCTTCGCCAGCCCGCGATTAATCCTTCCATCAATAGGCTCGGTATAAGACGTGTAGCTAATTGGGCCTACTTCTGCTCTGCGGAACGCCGATAAGCTTCGCCTCGGACTCTACGATATGGATACGATAGAAATATGTCTATGTATATTTGGGTATTTCTATATCGTATCCAGTTTTTATTGATTTGGGAAATTCCACGTTATTCGCACTTAGAACTACTAAGAAAAAAATTACCCTATTGTCTTTTGTCCATTTGATTACACGTTTTTAATCCTATGGCGTAACAAACCGAACATACCAAAATATTACATGAAATTTTGGGGACATGGATAATTAATAAACATCTAAATAATAAATATCTTGGTACATCTTACACAAATCGACCTAGTCCCACGGTAAGCTCAATTAAGGCTTGTGATGTGAGTACCAGGCGAAGATATATATAATAGATAAATACATATAGATAGTTAAATACATAGACAGCCATGACCAAGGAACAAATATTTGTGATAAATAAATACACAAATAATGCTCTCGCTGGGATTCGAACCCGGAACCTCCCGCTTCGTAGGCAGGGTCACTACCAACTAGGCTACGGAGGCCGTATTTGGGTATTTGGATCGAAAGAGCTCGTGATTCTGAGTGGAAATAAACCAATAAATCTAAAATGCAAGACGATTTAGGAAACTTGGCCTAGAAAGGCAACAATATTTATACAAACTTTTATCTTCGACTGTACTTTCTTTCACATATAGAGTATTCATCAAATTCTTAAACCTTATTAAGTCATGTTTGCTTAAAATAAGGTGTGAAAATCGTGAAAGATTAAATCGGTATAAACTTGATACCTAAGTCTGTTTAAATCCATATTACAAAAAAGTATCATTATTTCTATATTTTCATCATAACATCCCTTACATTTTCGTCACAAACCAGACTATATAAGTACCTCAAGTAAATTCAATATAAAAAACATGTCATCCCAATAAACGACCCTAGCGGAAGACAATCCCGCACATAATCGTTTACCGAAAACCGAAGCATTAAAAATATCCATAAGCCGGTTCAATATTAAAAAGCGCGTTTTCACAACATTCGTATTCAGCCGCTGTCGGGCCATATCTCCGTTATACCTCCTTTATACCTCCTAAGGTCTCATAAGGGAAACGCGTGGACCCTGCGCGGTTGCAAAGTGGTTATAAACTGGCCCTTAAGGCGCTAGTGTGATCTTACCATGAGCTGCCCGCGTGAGTTTAACCATAATCTCTGGTTTAACGCATTCGATAGCAAGACTTACTTTCTATCCCTCTCGCTCGCGAGTATGAGCGGTATTGACACGAAGCTCTACTCTACTGATTAGCAGATATCGTAACTTTTATACTGCGACCATAATTATATAACATGGACGTCTAACGGCAGCTCAAAAATGCCCCCAAAATCAATTGTTCAATTGTGCCAAGATGGGCAGAACATAGCGGCGCATATTTCGGCGCAACATCTTTGACAAATGTTTATAGAATATAGCCAATCAAAACTTTGATGGACCAATCACAACTATTTTTAAATGGCAGTTTAAGTTTTTATAGGTTGACATTGAAATTCATTGCCGTGATGCATTAAAGATCGGGTGACATTTGTCAACTAAAATTCAGAACCGTTTTTGAAAGGCAATTTAGTATGGCGTGCGGCTTCCATGTTTTATTTGTTCGTAGCTTTTATACCAATGTTGGTGCTGAATATTTGAAATATTGAGACTTCTGTGAATATATTTTAACGACAAATGGGACTTACTCGTAAACTACATTATTATCCTGACGTTTCGAGCAACTCCCCTAAAATCGATGTTGATCCCCAGAAAGTTCGAAGGTAAAGGTTTTAAAGGAAGTCCAGCCGTAAAATATAGAAAATTAAGTTTAGGTAACGTTAACTCTCTGTGCGTTAACTGCCACAGCCATCTGTGACAAAACACAAATGTAAATCAAAAATACCCATTTAAAAGGTGATACATACCGAAAAAATACTACGTATATTATTATATTCAATGAATGTTATTCATAAAAGTTTTCAGGTGGTAAGGCCCCTTAAACTCACGCTGGCATCGTGGTAAGCACCCTGTAAACGTAAAGAGTCTTGGCCGTACGTGACGCCGCGTGAGTACGCGTTGGTTTCATAAGATATAACGTTGAGATGTTATTGATACTGTTATGGCGTTAATAGCGTTATTGATCTCGTTTTAAGGGTTACTGTAACGTGAGTCGTTGCAGTTTTTATAACGTGGTTAACCGTCGGTCGTAAATGTTACTCGTGTCTTGTCCGTTGTCTGACATTCTGTTGCTGACAAGTTTAGTCTTAGTTTCCTGTTTTTTATCAGTAGATAATAGTACATTACGACACAAGTGCGAAAAACAAGAAACCCGAAACGAGTGGCGATGTTTTAAATCGAAACGAGAATTTTCTTTTTGCACGTGACTCGTGCGACGTTTTTTAGTACAGATGACCCTCCAAAGTTTTGGACCTGACGTAAAATTAGCCACTTCTCGCACTAGAGCCTAAAAAAGGCACCATCTGTACTAAAATGGGTTTATTTTGTAACGTTAAGTTCATTCTTATTATAGTCATTATGCTACTGTAGTTTAATAAGTCATGTCTTATCAGAATAAAAATAAATCAAGAATTATGTTGGCACATCTTACACAAATCGATCTAGTCCCACGGTAAGCTCAATTAAGGCTTGTGATGTGCGTTTGCGTATTAAGCCACGATATATCCAATAGATAGATACATATAGATACTTAAATACATAGACAGCCATGATCAAAGAATAAATATTTTTGATGAATAAATACACAAATAATGCCCTCGCCGAGATTTGAACCCGGAACCTTGAGATTTATAGTTCATAGGCAGGATGACTACCAACTAAGCTACGGAGCCTGACAAAATTACTTAGCAGAGGATAGAAAAACCTGTGGAGCAGTAATAAATATTTGATTATATGCATTGCATAAATGATAGCTTGGAGAATGAAGATCGTTTTTAATTGTTTCGAGTAGATAGATGGAACGTTCTCGTTGTCACGTGACAAGTATCGTAGAACGCGCGCCGCATCGCGTGACGACTATCGCCTGACGCCTCCATCGCGCTATCTGTCCATCTTGGGACATGCTGAAGACTTTAGACGCCGGCGACTAGGCTGTAGTGTAAGAAATTACTTGGAACGAACGATTCCATTTTAGAATGGACGGCTCAAACATATTAAGTCATATAACTTATATGTAACGTAAGTGAACTGTGTTCTTATGAGATATATGTTTTTAAATGTCTTATAAAATATTTTTCGAAATATGCTTGGCTATCACAAGTCGGGTGAGGGTACTCCTGACGGGGATCCTATTAACGATCTAAACAATTCGAGCAGACTATGTATTGGTATCCCAAACGAAATGTGCAGGTACGGAGAAAATCGGGCGAAAGATCTACATACAAATAACACTAGACTCTACTCATAGGCGTATTTTGCTCAAACTATCTAAATAGCTACAGTTTTCTCAATATTAAGCTTATAATAATCAAATCGTACGCGAATATTCATCTCAACTAGAGTCACTTTAGCAAATAGTCAATTGAAAACATTGTTCCAAATTTTTCAACAACCATCCAAAATCATCGATAAAACCGGATCCGCGAACGCAAACAGAGACCGATAATACAAGGTGATTACGCAAACGAAAGGCGGAAACAAAGAGATGCCAATAATAGGGATGAACTGGAACCGTACGCCAATTTCGGGTAAGTTACGAGTGGCGACGAGCGTCAACTCTATCGGTTTATAGCTCGGCAATCGTGCGTAAAGCGGTACCCCCAACTCCGCCGGCAAATGTTTAAAACGACTTCTACTCCATTGTTCCTCACTTTCCAATTGGGCCCAGGACTTTCTAATGTAACTTGATTGTAAAACAAAAGACGCCCGCAAACTTGCCGCGACCGTCTTTTGTGAAGAAAAAGGTGAATTATTGTTATGTTTCATAGGCTGCTTAATGGAGTGGCGTAAATCTCGTGAGACGGAATTTAATTAACCATAGTCTTGTATAGAGGTGCAGCGGGGAAAGAATTAACCTCTCCCGCGTAACTCGAGAGCCGTTTTGAGGTACTAAAAGATGGCTAATTGGAAAGCTAATATTCACGGGTAGCATTAACAATGCTCGTGGGACGGTAATCTCCGGGATCCTTATTATTTTAAGTGACGTGGACGTTAAATATTAACGTGGAGTATTAGCGGGTAATGAGGAGATAGTTGGTGCGTGCGAACAACGCGATTACGCCGCTCTGATAGGATCATCGGCGGAACTGTGTGCGGTGTTGGTACTATGTACACGCATATGAGGTTCTTATGATGTAGCTTGGCAATATGAGCGTTGTGTTATCTAGGTTGTAATTATAAAACTAGGTGAGCTGGTAGAAAATCTTTGTAATCCGTGCTAGGGTGAATATCTGAGCGTTTCAACCGCTTAATTTTGCTGGCATCAATTTTGCCAAAGTTTCTAAACGTCTCAATATTATACTTCGTCATTTGTATAAGGTACCGTGCCTCCTTCAAATGACAAAGTAGCACATTGTAACGAAAAGAAACATCGGTTAAAATGATGCCACCAAAATAAGGCGGTTGAAACGCTCAGATATTCACCCGCTAACAACACGTCCAGTTAGTATTTCGTTGTCTTTAAAAGACGTCATATAACTTGAACTGTTGACTCTAGTTTTAATACGACAAAGCTACTTAATCTACTATACGACGTTCAAACCTTTAAGAAATATACGTATTACCATCTTTAATTGTGACCCTACGAGTATTGCAGGAGTTCATAAGCAATAGGTACTAATTAATAATTACTTACTATTTGTCAATCCGTATGGTCCTCCTACATAAAAGAAAAAAAACGGTCTTACTGATTTTTTTTATTTACATTTAATTATTACACATCATCATCATCATCAGCCTATGTTAATCCACTAGCTCAAATAGATGTAAGGAAGAGCGGTACCTCCTAACACAAGCATATTAGCTTACAGGGAGGCACCAACTACTATGTATTTATAGCTATTAAGCATATTGAAAATAAATTTATTTTATTTTTTTTTATTTTTTTTTTGCTGTACGTAGGCCTCTCCTATTAACTATGCGTATAGACGCATTAGGAGAAAAGGGCCATAATCGCCACGCTGGGCAATCGGATTGGTGATCGCAGTAATGTGTCCACTATAATTACGCTGCTGCCCATCATCAATCTTATAGAATGGTCAGTGACACTTCAATCCCTTAGACGACTCTTACGACAGCCGCAGGAGGAGTTGGGGTGGTGACAAATGTATTCTTAGTGCCATCACCACACGGCAACCGAAACGCACGGCGGCGAATTATTACACAATGTAAATATATGTATAATCAACTCAACTGCTACGCGAAATCAACTGCGTGTTTTCCCAAAACTTGTCCAATATATTTTTAACAATGTTTTCAAACGTCACAGCGATAGGGTGTTTCTGAACGAACAAATTCGCAACGATAAGGACGTCACAAGTTGGAGTATTTCATTGGAGTTGGTATCAGTTGCGGAGCTCACTCATTGTATGGCGCGCTCAATTTGTGAAAAACGAATAAAAGTTCGCTCTTTCTGGTTTAAGCTTCGGGTCACGTTGAATTATGCTGCGACTATATTTCTACCTTTGTAACATGTCTTTCTGTGTTGATAAATGAAAAAATTTGATATCAAATTCAAGGCAATTTGATTAATGGATTCATTGTGTACTTGCTTGGAAGATATCTTCAATAAGATCTTTTGTGTTACCTGTTCTTGTAATCCTAAGTTCATTTATAACAGTACTTGTATTGTATTATGTAAACCTAAATGAGCCTCTAAACACCAGTACGCCTTGGATCACCCAATCCGCTATAGATACAATCTTATCTTAAAACACAAAATGATGAAATAAGCGTTTGTATAAAACTTGAGAAAGCTAAATCTAAATTTTCTACCAATCCAATGTTTAAACAGTTTATTTGCTTCAGTTATTTTAGAGAACGAAAGCGGTCTTCGAAAATAAACAATTTATCCAAATTTGACTGAACTGTTTAAAACCCGGCCCAACTATTCAGAAACTAATTTATTTGCTTCTTAAATTGAATCAAACTGAATGAAATCTCGGAGCAAAGACAATCAGAATCTCTCGTTAGGGCGGTCCATATAGATCGGATGTTGTTTACACTGTTCGCGAATTCATCCCGGCATTACCAACTTCCTCAGAGGAACTTCATACGCGGAAGTTTAAAATGAAAGATTCGAACTGAGCCCAGCGCAGTAATAATATTGGAGCCCGCTCCCGAACCTTTATTGAAATAACGCCATTTAATAGTAGGTATTTGGTTTGTTCTCCGGAGAGCAAAGTTTTACATCTGACATCGTTATACTTACAGTTATTATGATTGTACATTGAATTTCATAGAGATGGATACAATGAGGGTAGTTTCGACGGAACTGGGCGTAACCAACCATTGCTGATATCGACAGCTTTGGAAGGATTTCATTACTGAAGTAAAACCATTACGTAATTTGTAACAAGTTTACGAATAAACTAGATTTGTCCGCCCCGCCCACGCCGCCAAATACGTACCGGCTGAAAATATCTCACAATACAAATAACCTTTCAGAGACGCACAAGCCCTCATCTCAGAATGCTGCGAACGTATGATTACTAGAGCTGACGTGTGTCAAAGACATAAAAGGTGCTTCGCGACGCACATAAAAAAATGGACCTCAAAGGAACCTTTGACAAATTATCCTGTTAACTTGACAGGTAAACACTCGCGCTCGCGAATCAAACGACATGAAACAATTCGAGGAAACGTTCCATCGCCAGTCGAGTGCCAAACTTTTTAACGTGTAATGCTTCCGATACATAAAACTATCCAATAATATTTGGTCGGCGGCGACGCAAACATCGCGCTATCGGCGGGCTATAAAGGCCTTTCGCGCGATAAAAACTGATCTGTGAGTTTGCTCGCCAACAACATGAAAACAGATCTTTGGCGGGCGGCCAAGTTACCTGCAGCGAGCGACGCACCCGCCTGCGTGCCAGCGCGATAAAGGGTTAACAAATTGCATCCAACTTCGCAGCACACGTCGCCGAATGTGGAAGTAGTAAATAGTTCCATGTTTGCCGGCGAAGTTTTGACTTCTTTCGCACTTGCCAAGTGACGTCCTCATAATGGGTTTTCCGCCATTGTAATGAGCACCCGGGGCGCCGGCGGGTCCGCGGGCCGCTGCGATTGTCGCCGTTTAAATTGTGTTCCGCGCAATCCGCGCTTATTATTCTTTTATGCGACAGCGACAGCGCCCGGCGATCGCAAATTGTTTTTATTCTATTCGGCCTCTGCTTATTTTGCGTTGTCTCTATTTTCGCAGCAGCCGGAGATGTAAACATGGTGTGGAGCTTAAAAAGTGCGCCCTAATTTATTTGAGGCGGCTTTTCGGAAAACGTTTCGGCCGTGCTCTTTTATCCAGTCGAACAAAGGATAATACGAATAAAAGCCAGTCAAGCATAATCGTACTTCCAGCGTCGAGAGCTCGAAATAGTCGCCACAATTCGTGCAAAGTTTTTACCTCTTGGTTTTTTATATTCGTTGATTTAATACAAACGAGCATAATCTTGGGGTATCCTGAATCCACGATCAATGAAATATTCTCTTGCGCTTCTGTTGAATAAAATAGGTGAGGCTGTCGGAGCTAATGCCGTTAAAAGAGGCTGGCGGTAAGTGATTTAGTTCAGGGCAAGTTGGCTGCGGTAATCCTATCTCGGGCAGATCCATCAGTCGTCA
The DNA here is from genome assembly GCA_025490895.1 of Thaumatotibia leucotreta. Taxonomy (NCBI): domain Eukaryota; kingdom Metazoa; phylum Arthropoda; class Insecta; order Lepidoptera; family Tortricidae; genus Thaumatotibia; species Thaumatotibia leucotreta. Next base: position 35,980 of record JALPQI010003893.1, read on the forward strand.
TTACGCAGTAGCACCTGTGGGAGGCAAGATTGATCCTCCGCCTTCTGACAGCCTGTTATTGAAAAACTGAGCGATAATCCCGCCGTGAGCTGTTGTTTAAGGTTTTTGCGCGTTTTCCCTGAATTTTGGGATATTAGTGGGGAACCTGGGAATTGTGGGGTTATTAATGTTTGCGCTTTCGTTGATTATAAAAGTAGGGAAAGATAAGGGGATTATTATTACATTATTTGTAAACTAGTGATTTATCGTCTTAGCGTGGAATGTTTCCTTGTGTCAGTTAAGATCTTAATAATTGACAGCCTATGTCCATTCACATTACATCATATATTATGAGTGGTTTTATGTTGTTATTGTGTTACGTCACATAGTTTGCTAATAGAAGAAAGTATCAGGCAAGCTCTGTACTATCCTGATTATTAACTTGTAAAGACAAACGTGAAACGCGTCAAATTTGGTATGTACATCCACCCTTAAAATGGATTGTCTGTATCTTTCTTATTTAGATGGAGGTAGATTTATCAAAATTCCTCCATTGTCAGTCATCCGCAGACCACGAACCCTGTGAAGTTAAAATTAGTTAATATACGCGAGTTTACCCGTTAGTACGGTCAAATCGTACATTAAACTCGCAAAACATGTAGTAAAGCTGCATTTTTGGTATGTTATTTAGACACCATAGGGCAGTATAAAACCACATTTTGCAAGCAAAAAAAAGTTGTGCTAGCTGCGTTATACATTAAGAACTGTGAAATTTACTGTCTATTTTTAGTTTCTGATTTTTATAAAAAAAGCCTTACGTTTTTTGACAATATGCATCAGGTAACGTTTAAAGATGAATGAATTTGTAACAAGATGAGATAACATGCATTACCGTAGGTCTTATAGTTTCAGAGATTCGAGACTTCAAATAGTACCCTGTTTTGTAAACTAGATAAAATGTTGAGTTTTGCTAACGTTTTTGGTTTAGGATCGCCTTACCTAATTATGCTACGAAAACCATGAAATAATTATCTTATAGCGCAATTAATATTCTTTCATTTAAGGGTAAAATCAGGTCAGTAAACTTTGTGATTGAAACTAAAAACGCGAAATTCAAAAAGCAGGAGGTCCGTTATCTAAGTTTTTCATACAAATCGCTAGTCGTGTTGCAAAGCTGCAATTTTAGTATATTATATAGGCCCTATAAGGACGTACAAAAATGCATATTACAAGAAAAACAAAATAGGAATTTCTGCATAGGACGAAAAAAACTGAAAAAATATTGGACTTCTTTTACTTTTTGACGTTTAATTAAAAAACTATTATCTTTTTGATACTAATTGCTACAAAACTTAGAAAGAATATGAAATTTGAAAGGATTTGAGCTACCTTGCATTACCCTAAATTATATAGATTTAGAGAAACGACATTTCAAAATGTGCCCTTCATTAAGTTAAGAAAATAAATGCATGTTTTGAAGCCTCGTACACCCCCACCTATAAGACTTACAGTAATAATTGTTATCGGCTCAATTTGTTCCAAATTTAATGTAGTTATTATCTACAATTACTTTTTTTTTTAGCGCGAACGTTTTGCCAATATTTAGTGAATAGCTTTAACGTAACCTAAAATTTGTTTATGTTTTGATAAAAGGGCACTTTATGAAATGTCGTATCTCAAAATATATATAACTTACGGTGATGCAACGTAGCTCAAATCCTTTCAAATTTAATGTTCTTTCTTAGTTTTATAGCAATCAGTATCAAAAAGATAATAGATTTTTAGTTAAACGTCAAAAACTAAAAAAAGTGCGATTTTTTTTCCGTTTTTTACGTCCTATGCCCAAATTATTTTTTTGTTTTTCTTTTAATATGCATTTTCGTATATATCTATAAGGCCTTTAAAATATACCAAAATTGCAGCTTTGCAACTCGACTTGCGATTTGTATGAAAAACTTAGATAGCGGGCCTCCTGCCTTTGGAATTTCGAGTTTATACTTTCAACTACAGTTCACTGACCTAATTTTACCCTTAAATTAAAAAATATTATGTGCGCTATAAGGTCATTATTGCATGTTTTTCGTAGCATAATTAGGTGAGGTGATATTAAGTCGAAAACGTTAGCAAAACACAAAATTTTATCTAGTTTACAAAAAGGGGTACTTTTTAAAGTCTCGAATCTCTGAAACTATAAGACCTGCGGTGATGCATGTTAGCTCAACTTGTTGGAAATTTATTAGTCTTTAAACGTTTATTTACATATGATATCAAAAAACGTAAGGTTTTTTAAATAAAAATCAGAAACTAAAAAATGGCCGTAAATTTGGCAGTTTTTCACGTACTACCCAGCTAGCACAACTTTTTTTTGCTTGCAAAATATGGTTTTATACTGTCCTATGGTGTCTAAACAACATACCAAAAATGCAGCGATACTAATTGATTTGCGAGTTTAGGGTAAAATTATGTACGATTTGACCGTACTACGTTTTCATAGTTTTATTTCATGTGTAATCCTCGCGGTAACCGAAGAAAATATTACAAACGTGACTTTCAAACAATTCAAAGACCTTGACGAACTTGAAGAGATTGACCACATTAATTATGATTTCTTCTAATTTAATTATACTTTTAATATTGTATAAATATCGTTTCTCCGTAATTTTACCGTGATAACATTAGAATTTCTGAAAGTTGCGTAAGCCGAGCTTGTTTGTAAACTAAGCTCGGGGATAATGCGAAAACGGAGCGGCTCGCCGGATTACGAAATATTTTCTTTGGCTCTCGGATGGGAGTTGTTCTTACATAGCAGAGGTATTCATTTACTAGTTTATGTTGTGTGACGGTAATTCCCTTCAGGGTAAATCTATAGTTAAAACGAACTTAGAAACTAACATTTCCTATGTTACTGGGAATTAAATTGGTTTTCTTTTCTATTATACCTATTACGTAAAGGGTTGCTTAGGTTAGGCTTTTAGATTGATGAAATATTATGAATTGTATTCATTTGTGAAATATTAGCCATTGCAAACTATAAACAAGTATTCGTAACCTTTTAATATGCAATACAGAGAACACTCTTTAACTGGAATGTGAAATTATTATTACGTTAAAATTAGCCTCAATGTAAAGCAAAATTATTTATTCTAATAAATTACATGTAATAAAGTATTTTTACCTTATCTTATTACCTATTATGCCTACGCTTAGGTAATAGCATAAACGTACGTATTAGGAGGTTAATACCTATAATTACCACGCTGGGCAAGGGGACTGGCGATTGCAGTAATGTGTCCACTACGATGATTATACTGCCCATCATCAATTAAAAAAAAAATGTATTACGACACCTATAGGAAGAGTAGTGACAATTGACATGTATTCTTACTGCCGTCACAACTACAACTACTTACTACTATTTTACTTAGTATGAATCTTATTGTATACATGAATCACAAAAAACGTAATGTACAGTTGTGTCCTTGTCAGCCTCTATAGCCTAGTTGGTAGTGACCCTGCCTACGAAGCTGGAGGTTCCGAATCCCGGCGAGGGCATTATTTGTGTATTTATTTATCACAAATATTTGTTCCTTGGTCATGATTTTCTATGCATTCAAGTATCTATATATATCTAACTATTATACATATCGTCGCCTGGTACCCACATCACGAGCCTTAATTGAGCTTACCGTGGGACTAGGTCGATTTGTGTAAGATGTCCCCAGATATTTATTTTACAGTTACATCAGTATATCGTTGTATTTACATTAATTAGTTTGTTCATTTGTTGCAGGCTGCGCGTTCGTAAAGTTCAGCTCACACCAAGAGGCGCAAGCGGCCATCACCAGTCTGCACGGCAGTCAAACTATGCCGGTGAGTTTCTTGTCATTTATGAGAACCCTACGAGATCACCAGTAGGCTTATGATTACCGCGTCTAATCGTTAGTCGGCGTTGCCGTCACGTTCTAACAAGTATGCAAGTGCGAAAGTTACGAGTAACACGATAAATTGATAAAACGGGACCATCATAAGCCACCTGGAGCTTTTAGTACCGTTTGGTAGCCAAAGTTTCGTAGCCAGCTTCGAAATGGGAATAAAATCCCAATAGGTAACTGGCTTTAAGCCCGGACTTATCATTACCGATTTGTAACCAGGTTTGTACCAAATCTGGCTACGAAATGGTAAAGTAATTCCCATTTCATAGCTGGTTACCAGGCGGGAATAGTTATTTATTATACAAGGGGGCAAAGTTGTTGTTTAACTGTCGTGCTAATATTGAAACCTGAGACAGTGAAAGATCGCAAAATTGAGCCACGAGCGTAGCGAGTGGTTCAAATACTGGAATCTGGAGCATTGCGAAGGTCTCAAGGCACGAGAGTTGAACAAACTTTGCCGCCAAGTGTAATTTCCCATTTGGCAGCCAGCTACAAAACTTGGCTACCAAACGGTACTAAAGGAATATGAGCAGAACGCTCAAAGCGTTTTTAACATCCTAGTGGAACTTATCAGCGCGTTTTGCACGACGAGCCACGGTGGTTCCATAGTTCTCGAGTAGTAGCCACGTAAAAACGTGTTGCGTTTTCCCTTATAGCGGCGTCATCCGAATGAGGCAATCTTTATAAGCCGCCGACGTCAGTCAACAGCGTGCGTCTTGTCCGTGACCCAATTGATACTTTTGTATCTTCAATCAAAAACAGTTCAGTCAGTAGAAACCAAAAACATGTAAACAAACCTGAAAACAGCCTATTTCAACTTACAACAACCTATTTCATAATTAGGCACTTTTAAAACACAATCTTGGTTTTATCACCACCTTAAAACCTTAAACAATTGAGTTCATATACATTTTTAGCTAAAATTATTGATGTTTATTAGTATTAACGTCAAATGTCTTCTTATAAAAAACATTAGAATCAGTACCTTATTTTCAAAACTACAATTTATGTATGTACATACAATAAATCTAATTAATCTACTTAACCTAACCTATATCTGAGATTGGCCCTTGTAGCATTGTACCGAGGATGCTGGCGGCATTTCCTCGTTGTATCGCAATACTGATGCGTTGTGCGAGGAAGTCGCCAGCTCTTCGGTCAAATTATGTAAAACATGTTTCACGATATGTGGCAAAGACGTCAAGTGAATGCTATGAACATCCATAATTGATTACGTTATTTTTATTTACGTTTTCTACTGACGAATCGTATAGTTGGTGGCCTATGTTTTTGTGAACGAAAGCACTGTAAGCTTATGATGGTTCCATTTTTATAGTTTTTCATCTACACTAAACCTGCTGCATAAGTTGGAACCTCAATCTAATTCTGCTATTCGTATTCCTACATTCCTTCAGCACTCCATCACTTGTACTCCACGCCGATGCATTGAGCTATTCCCGTATCCATCTTTATCGCAGAATAGTTTCCAACTCCTCCTCGCTGGGGCATAATTAACTTTGTTCCCTACAGGAAGGTACAGTCGACGACGATTTACACTATTGCACCTTATCACAAAGGGTTAAGGCTCAAGAGTGTAAACATACCTTTGTCGTCGCGTGTACTATAGAAGCTTTGCTGGTTTCTTATTTACACGATCGCCTCTCTCCCTAAAAGCCGGTGTGAGAGAGAGATGGGCTTTAGTAATAGAAACTTGTGAGAAACTTCTGATTTCGTTGTAGTTTATTAGTTACAGGTGAAGTTGATTTCTGTTAGGTTATTTCTTGTCTCAAATACGTTCCCAATACATACCTGTATACGACACAACCACCCATTATGTTAGTAATTTCATAAATTGTACAAATTCACATAGTTACATAGTTAACGACTTAATGAAAAGAAAAATCACGATCATTTACATTGTATCACAAACTATATATGAGTGACTTCTTAAACTCGAACATGTAATAGTACATTACGCTACAAGTGCGAAAAAATGAAGTTCGAAACGAGTGTAGATAAATTAAAGCACGACGGAAGGGAGAGCTTTAAATCGACACGAGTTACGAATTTCGTTTTCGCACGTGTACGTGTATCGTACGACGTTTTTCTAGCGCGTAAAAATAACACCATCTGTACTGAAAAAATATTTTTTAGGTGTGTGTGTGTGTTACGGTGTGTGCGCGGCTTAAGAATGAGTTCCGATTTCAAAATATTCTTCTCTATAGGCTTATATCAGGATGGTGTACTTTTTAGGCTCTAGTGCGAGAAGTGGGTCATTTTACGTCAGGTCCAAAACTTCGGAGGGCCATCTGAACTAAAAAACGTCGTACGAGACACGTGCAAAAACGAAATTCGTAGCTCGTGTCGATTTAAAACACTCCCTATGGGTCGTGTTTTAAAACATATATAAAATTCTTCGATTACTTCTCAATCGTGCAGTTCATAGGTAACAGCTCCTTATCAATGAATGATAAAGAACATTGACTTAACCTAAAAATGGGATTGATGCTTAGTTACGAGCTATAATCGTAAGTTTATTTATTTATTTTTAAATGAAGTACTCTTCTCTGACCCTGACTTCTAGCCCAATTAAACATCGTAATTGCAATTGTTTGCGCGTAATCGGACCAATCGGAGTGCCGATATAATCGACCATTGGGCCTTTCAAATCTTCCCATAATTGCTGTGCAATTGAAACGAACTTTCTCCATTAATTGGGTTTGTTGCGAACAAAGACTCGCTGTCTAATAGATTTTTAGAATTTATTGACTTGTTTATTATTTTTCAATTCGCTTCGAGTTTCGAGGCCATCGAACGCTATTGTTTTTAAGATCTGATTCGGGTTCAATCATATTGTTTTAGGTATGCAGACGCATTCTGATTTAGCATTTTGAAAATAATTGGAGATTATTACGGGAGATCGATTAATATCACTCAGGTTAGAATTCTAAATGAAAACGCACGCAGCAGGTCGACTGTTAGTGGCTTTTGGTATCATAAAAAATATTTTAGATAAAAATTTAATCAATCTTTTTAGTCAATTTTTTTTTATTAATATTTAATGCTTAATTGTCGTTACAAAGCTGACATCGAAGTTAACTTTTTGCGAAAGTTAAGCTAATTGGATGGCCCTAGAAGTGAAAATGCCCTTAAATACTATACGGCTTAATCTTATTTTTCCAAGCATCATTGTTCAGCAACTCATAACAGCCTTGACGTTTCGAAAATCAAATGTGTCGAACCAGTCACACTCACCCGCTCGCGTCAAAATGAAAATATAATTCATTAAAATGACAGAACAACGACAGCTGTCGAGTGTTGCCAACATAAAAGTTTATTCAAACAGCTCGTATCGGCAATAACGCGTGGCGACAAACATCGGCGCTGCCAACATTGCCAACTAGTATTTAATTTCAATCGCCTGTTTGCCGGGTGAGGCTGCGCAAATATTTAACGGTTTATTTTGCCGCTTACATGTTTTTATTGTCGCAAATTGTGATGTTAATATGATACTTCAAACGGAATTGCTCAAACATTTGCTGTTAGGTGGGGAATTATAGTGAATTGTTATAGTGGGGTCAGTTTGAACTTTGAATTGAATGCACGACTAAAGTGTCAGTATAGCGTGTGCAACGTCAGCTATATATTTTACTAGTGAGCGTTTACTTATAGCTAGAACGGAGATAGTATTAATCTACAACATGACAAAACATACGTGCAAAAGAGCGTGGGAGTTGTTCGTGAAACAAAAGTGTTTATTGGCTCTAAGTATCAATGTCAAGTATGTTTCCAATCTAGTCCGCAAGTCCGACAAGATAACGGGATGTAGTCATCATGGCGGTTAAGAATATATGCTTTTCATTTATGTCGGCAGAAAATATTCCCTTTATCATTAATTTCCCACTAAAAATGTTTTCTAGGGTCATGGCAAAACACAGTCAATAAGCATGTTCATCCACCCAATATCCTAGATAACTTCACTCGCGTACCCAAACCACAAAATCCTTCATATTTCCTGTTATTTCTCAGCATATGCAAACGCAAAAAGGGTTTTAAATCTTCCCAAGTCCGGTTAATTCGGCTGACTAAATAAAAGAGCGGCTAACAAATCGCAGTCGGTAAATACTGGAGGATGTATCGGCAAAACGACCGCGAGTCGATTGTCCGGTGTCCCGGCCGCTTAACTTTTTAATTAGTCCTGAGATAGGTCTATTATGTTTATGCCAAGGTTTTGGCTAGAATGGAAATTACTTGATTCTCAGACTTTACTATGCGTTAGGAGACTTTTAGTATTTTTTTGTCATAGACGCTAGCTCGGGCTTTTTTTAAGAAGTTTTTTTTTATTTTGGTTACTGTCAATTGAATTCATTACTCGCTCTTATTTCATTAAGCTAAGACTTTTCATTATAACAATTGAAAATAATAGAAATAATCATTGAAAAGCATTCAAATGATATTCAAATTTACCCATTTAAGACAGCTAAAAACCTGTATCCAAAAGAAATATCCGTTTGGCTCCTCCATATGCATAGATACTTTTGCGGAGAAAACAATCCCGTTTCATTTTTAAACACCCGTTTTGTTCGTAATAAATTAAAATGTATGAGAACTATAAAATCTCCCGTTTTATTTACCTGGCAACTGTAACTAGCGCGGGTATCTCTCAAATTAAATATGGCGGCGAGAAGCATTTGCATGAAGAATATCGAAGGTACATTAAGCCGGGATTGCACGAGCATTATCATAACAAAGTGCGCGCCTTGTTGGGAGAAGTGGCTTCTGCCTTTGTCCTGCCGCGCACGATTACATCAAATTACGTTTTATTAGAATTAATATCAAGGATTTTGGCCCCAAGGAGGCTTTATAAAGCCTGTCTAATTAGGATCTGTGTAGTACCGATAGTTGGGATTAACTCTGTGCTTACGTGCTTACGTATCGCGGAATATTACCGGCGAAGCGTGTAACGGAATATAATTAGACGGTGTGTGCGCGGCTTAAGAATGAGTTCCGATTTCAAAATATTCTTCTCTATAGGCTTATACCTATCAGGTGGCACATTTTTTTTTAAACTGAATATAAGTAGGTATTTTGACATTATATAGTTTAGTTTCTTAGAAAGTTTGTCATTTGAGAAATGAAATATATTTTTTAGTTCAGATGGTGTACTTTTTAGGCTCTAGTGCGAGAAGTGGGTCATTTTACATCAGGTCCAAAACTTCGGAGGGCCACCTGTACTAAAAAACGTCGTACGAGACACGTGCAAAAACGAGATTCGTAACTCGCGTCGATTTAAAACACTATCCCTATCGGTCGTGTTTTAAAACATCGCCACTCGTTTCGAATTTCGCACTGAACTTATGTTTTTCGCACATGTGTCGTAATGTACTATATTACACGACTTTATTCAGTTTCACATTTCCCGATGTTTGTATGTCGGTAACCAAAAATGATTCGAGTAAAATTTGATTCACTTCCCGGTTACCAATTGGGTTAAAATTTTGTTTAAATATTAAAGCAGGTGTTAACGCAATAGTACGACATGGAGCTGGTCTGCAGGCCTAGCCAAGATCCAAGATGCCATATTGCAATGGTGGGCATTTCTCCGGGCGTTTCAATCGCTGTGACTTCGGTAGCAGCATTATCACTCGAATCCCGTGAGACATCTCTCAAGAACTTTTGGGTATCTTGGTTTACGTAGTTGACGACTACCAAGATATCCAAAAAATGTATGAGATACCCTCGGAAATTGGGTAATAATGTTGCCGAAGTCACGGCGGTTGAAACACTCAAATAAATACTATACTTTATTAATGTCACGTGACTTATCGCTTATCGTATACGATTGCAGAATGGCATCTTGGCTAATCCTACAGGGGCCTATTTCTCGAAAGCTTGTAACTTGTAATACAAGCGGACACCCTTATCTAATTAATAGTGTTAAAAAGAGACTTCCACTTGTATTACAAGTTACAAGCGTCCGAGAAACGGGCCCCAGATGATGGACCTGGAAGGCGGTCGCTGCAGTTTTAGAACGAAATTACATAATTCCCGCCTTCCAAGCGGCGGAGCGGACTCATTAATGGTTCTGTTTCATGTTTTTTGCTGGCCAAGTGTTAATATGGAGTATATGACTGCGAACGTCATCAGCAGTGAAAGGAGCTATTAATGACTCCGCTCTGCTCTCGTTATAATGAGTACCTACTAGGTGAAATGATAATTTGATCGTTCGGATTATCTCATTCTTAAAAATATAATTAAAAAATATACTAACGTACTCGTCGTTAGTATAATTTTTAGATTTGTACAAAATGTAACAAGAAACCTTAGAAAAAACTTTGGTAATCTGTAAACTATTTTCTAAAGCCATCAAAAAAGCTTTCAACTCTAAACGCTAGAAGCAGTCACCAATAAGGCCGCAGTGCTAATCCAGAGGGTAGCATGGGGCGTTTCGGCACCGATAATTCCTTTCAGCACAAAGGCCCGGATTTGCCCCGGCTTCCCCACTAATGACGTTTTTGTCTGCCAAGCCGGTGCTGTATTGATTTGTATGAAACAAGTGTATGAATGGGCGTATTATGGACTCTTGTGAAGGGGGAATTAATTAATGATTGTGTAATATTTGTCCTGATTGATTGTGTAACTATGAGTTCAGAATACAGATAGCAATTAGTTTCGTAATATTTTTTCCTTTGAATAAATAAATAGAATATCATTATAGGACAATCTTACTCAAATTGATCTAGTTCCACGATAAATACAATTACGGTAGGTTTGTGTTGTGTATAACGTTATATATATATATATATATATATATATATATATATATATATATATATATATATATATATATATAAGGTCCTAATTTATTAGATGCAGATATTTTTACAGCTGATAATAATCGGTCTCTGGAGTATATTATACCGTGAAACATTATTTATAAACATTATTATAAACATTATTACAGCCTTTACGATGTTTTTTTGGAGAAAACAGAAAAACAAATTTGCTACGTAAAAACACCCTGTTTATGTGATTAACTGATTATTAAATGAAAACTCATTGAACAGATTCTAGTACCTCTTTTACGTACCACTTAACTGGAACTGGCCACTTCACGTCGATAAATTAAATACTTGATTGTCAATGTTATGTTATTTTCCGTTGGATTGTGTCGTTTGATGACATATTACAGACAGTGTTATTGTGACATGTGATGATAATGCACATAATGTTTTTTTTTTTTGACGAAATTATAATTAATATTTTTGTTAGGAAAATGAAATCAAAAAGTTACATGAAAAGATTTCTTAATTTATATTTAAATTTAATTATTTTAATGTAAAGTATCATGTGTCAAAATATCTGCAACTAATAAATTAGGACCTTATATATTATAACGATGTATAATATATATACTAGCAACGGTATACATAATGTCCCTTCATTTACCTATGCGATATGAAGGTTAGGTACCTTGAATTAGACGTGTGCGCCGCGCCGGCGTCACGCCGCCGCCGACCTTTTTTGCCACGCCGCCGCCGCCGACTAATGGTCGGCGTGAAATCGGCGTGGCCTTGACTGAATTGAGATTTACTTCTTATTTGCTAAATACTACACACTAAGCTTCGTATCTGCTTTATGTATATATATATATAATGCTCCTATGTAGGGAATTTACTGTCAACCTATTAGTTGCTTTCGAGTGCCATCACTCATTACACGTAGGTTCTTAGGCTCGACAACTTCCAGCCTCTGGAAGCCAGTTTCTGGAAAAGCTTTAGCACCGTAAATCACAAACACAAGCAACGTTAGGGTATACGGAAGACCGAGAGGTATAACCTGCCCCTCAGGTTAGTGTTCGTGGTCGTGGTCTATGAAGAAGACCTGGGCTGTACTACAGTATATTCAGCGGTACCAAGTAGACTGCTCCTCCTTGCGTCGACAACCCAATTCTGGGGGTGTGACTTAACAACTCATCAATTTCTCTTTTACGATCTTCCACCAACCACTCCAATTTTCAGCAGCGTGGATCGCTTCAGCAACCGGAAAGTTGAGTGAGGATTGGATTTGGTCGCCCCAGCGCATGGGGCTCCTTCCTCTCGACCTTTTCTTTCCAATCTTTCTTGTGACAAAAAGTTTTTGGAGGTCTTCCCCAGGTTTGCGGGCTTATGTGTCCAAAGAACAACCAACCAACAAACAGTAGAACAAGTAAGCCAAATAGGTAGACTACCGGTAATTATATTGTAATGTCCAGGGGGGTTACCATGACCTCTTACATGCAATTCAGTTTAGGTTCGGCTAGCCAATTTTTGACATGTATTCTATGCAACTGACACATCGCGATTCAGTTTAGGTCCAAAACTGAATCGCATTAGGAGATCGTGGTAGCCCCTAGTTCGTCTTCAAAACTGGTAATCGAAATCCAGACCATTGCAGTGACGATCAAGACAGGGAAATGTCTTGTCTCCAAAGCTGTTTGTTTACTGTTACTTTGGAAGAAGTTTTCAAGATATTGGAATGGGCTTGTCAACACACCACTAGCGACTATATCGCTCACCTTCGGATTGCCGATTATAAAGTTATTATGGCTGAAACCATGGAGAACTATCCAATGAGTACGAGTGAGATGAGCTGGCGCGCTTCTGTGCAACCCTAAGTGGAGTTCGGCTTTCGGCCTTCGTAAGGGATCGAAACGAATCGGAGGGCCGCAGAGTGTCACACTAATCACTATTTAAACCATTGTGTAGCATAGGAGCGCTAGGCTCTGGCAGCTCGGCCTTCAGCATCGTCACCTGGTGCGCCTCTGTGGGACGCTCCAGGCCTTCAGCCTTACGCGCAACTGGGCCTTCGCGATCTATTTAGATACAGAGACGTGTTTGCCCGCCTCTGCGTGAGCTCGGTCTGCGGCCTTTGCTGGCGTTACGATAGTTGGGAAGCGTAATTGTATCGAAGAGCACTGAAATCGTGACACTTCGACCTTCGCGGGCTTAACACCTCGCCATCGGGTCTTTGGCCCTAAGTTTTGGCTTATTTAGATACTAGGGCAGATAATAGATGTTATTGTGATTAAGAACGTTAAAAGCTTAAAAGATGTACGTTTATATGGAGAATTTTGTAGTTGTAAAACATGGTTAGTTAAAATGTAAACTGAACAACTATTATTTACGTGTTTGGCCTTATTCAGAGTTAACAGCGTTAACTCTGAATAAGGCCAAACACTATAACTGACTAATTTGGCTCAGGGACCCAAAGAGGGTCTTGGCCTCCGAAACGAGAGCACGCCATCCGTCTCGATACTGCGCCAGTTATTAACTTGAAGATGTCGCAGATCTGCCTCCACTGTGTCCTCCCAGCGGTACCTGGTGGGTGGCTGGTGGTCGGCCCACGTATGCTCTCTTGGCAGCACGATCCTCTCTCATTCTGAGCAGGTGACCGAACCAGCGAAGTCTGTGTGGCTTTATTACGCCAATGATGTTGGGTTCGGCCATCAGCTCCTGGATCTCTATGTTTTTACGGATCCTCCATGTTCCGTCGTCTCTTTTCACAGGTCCCAAGATTTTGCGCAGAACCTTTCTTTCTGCTACGAGGAGTTGAGTCTCTTCTTTTTGCGTCAGTGTCCAGGCTTCACAGCCATACACGAGGATGGGTCTTAAGACAGTTTTATAGATCCTTAACTTTGTATTCTTACTGAGAAGCTTGGACACCAGAACGTTGTGGAGGGCTGCACTGCATCGCGGTGTTCTGGGCGCGAATGTGTATCTCCTCTCCTCTCGTGTTCGTATCGGTAATAGTGCATCCAAGGTACCGAAATTTGTCAACTCCCTTGTAGACGGTCTCTCCAACATGAAGACTATCACGCTGAGCTCGCGTATTTTGGTATCGTTTCATGTGGAGATATTCTGTCTTCGCCCGGTTGATCCTGAGACCTATTCTGGTCGCTTCCAGCTCCAAGACCCGGGCCGCTTCGGTTACCTGTTCCCGGCTTTCTCCTAATAAAGCAAGGTCATCCGCATAACCCATCACCTTATGCCTGTCGCTCAACTCAACACCTACGTCCAGTGCTAAAATTCTCCTGACAACATGCTCAAGCGCTAAGTTGAAAAGCACTGGTGATAAGGCATCCCCTTGCTTTAGACCGGTTATCACTGGAAATTCTTCGGACAGGTCTCCCCCTACCCTACTGTGACACGCATCATGCTGTTTTTTGTTGCTGTCGCAATTATGGCAACTAGCTTTTTTGGGACGTTAAATCTAAGAAGAATGGAATACAGGGCCTCCCTATCTATGCTGTCGTAGGCCTTCGTGAAGTCCACGAACAAAGAGTGGATGCTTTGTGCGTATTCCCATCTTTTTTGCATCAGCTGTCTCAGCAAGAAAATCTGGTCTATCGTGCTGCGATTTCTGCGGAAACCACACTGGTAATCCCCAAGGATTCTTTCCGCGAGTGGTTCCAGTCTCAAAAGCAGCACGTTAGATAAGATCTTGTACGCCGTTATGAGAAGAGCAATGCCTCGATAGTTGGTGCACTTCCTTTTCGAGCCCTTTTTGTGGACAGGACAGATGACGCCTACATTCCATTCCTGCGGTTGTTCTTCTAGTTGCCATATCTTAAGTACAAGTTCGTATATTCTAGACTGTACAATGCCACCACAGATTTTCCATATTTCTGATGGCACTAAACACTATAACTTAATGAAAATAAAACAAATCTGAAAAAAAAAGCATTCATGTATTTGCAATGGATCCGTATCATCCGAAGTATCCGGATCCGCTGATTTTCGATATCCGCATTATCCGGATCCTGAAAATCGACGGATGTTTCAAACCCTAGTTGAGAGCCACAGAAGAACTGGAAGCACCAAAGTAGTTAAAAAATCACTGAACTGAAGTGGCAGTGGGCTGGACATACATTACTCGCAAAACTACCGGTGGGGCAAGTGATTTCTTAGTGGCAAGCATAAACTGGTCGACGCAGCGTAGGATGCCTCCCAATATGATGGACCGATCACCTGGTAAAGATAGGTGGAATCCAATGGACGTGGGCAGCGCCCTATTTATCCTTATGGCATGCTATGATGGGGGATTTGGGAGACCTAATATGAATAGGGCTAGTCCAAACCCAGTTACTGTTGGAAATATTAAGTTAGAACATGGTGGGAAGAGAAAACTGATATTTACTAATCAGATATTGGATAAGGTGGTCAGTGGTGGTGTTTGATGAACATTTATATTGTATTTATCTAAACTATGACAAATGATACTATCGAATTCCGCTTTTTTATTCATGTGACCTTGACGCCGATTTCACGCCGAAATCACGCCGCCGCCGCCGACTTTTCAGCAAACGCCGCCGCCGATCATTTTTAGATCGGCGCACACGTCTACCTTGAATATTGTAAAAGTACTATTTTACTGAAGGAAGATATTAATTATTTTTAGATTTTAAATTATTGCATATTATTTGAATTAATTGCTGAAACAGAATCTAATTTAAGAAAATGCATGGTCTGTCTTGTTTTTCCGACATTATGCCATTTAGCAAATGACTATTTATTATTTTTTAAATTAAAATAATGTCTTCTTTCTGTAAAATGTGCCATCTACAATATTAAAGGTACTTTTCCCCCGTGTGACATAACCGTGGGACATCCTATATAAATGAGAGATATCCTATATACTAATTCTAAAAAATTAGAGATATATCAAAATACAGAAATCGACCGTGGCATAATAGGTGAGTAACAATACTGTGTTAAACACACAAAAAGATGACTCTCGCCGGGATTCAAACTTGGGACTTCAACTACGAAGTCCGTCGAAATAAAATTACTGCCTTCGATTCTAATCAGATGAAGTTCCGACCAAAATTATAAAATGCGGTCACTAAAGCTAGCAGAAAACTATTTTTAGATTTAAAAACAGAACATAATACTCGTAGTTTAGACTCAGTCATGAAGGCGATAGTAACATTATCTTCACTTCCAATCACAATAATCCTGTTATTTATTTATTTAATCTTTATTGTACAAAAGAAAACCTTAATGTACAAAAGGCGAACTTACTGCCAAAAACCATTCTCTACCAGTCAACCTTAAGGCAAAGCAGAGAAGTTGTGGGCGGTGTTATGGGGTCAATAACCTTTTTTTGTTATTTTTCTGTCACGTTACCAAGAAGACGACACTTCCATAGTTCGCTAGAAGAAAACCATCTATCACGCTATACTAACATGATTTGGGGGTGGGTCATGGAAAGACCATTTCACTGCCAAACCACAATGTTTTGTAAATTTGATTGCAAACTGGTGGCTTATGATGGTCCCGTTTTATCTATTTATCGTGCTATGCGTCACTTTCGCACTTGCATACTTGTTAGAACGTGACGGCAACGACGACAAACGATTAGACGCGGTACCATCATAAGCCTACTGTGATTTTAAGGGTGATCCCGGAGACCGTATACCAATAAAAAGATGATTGCCCCTAGAACATGAGAACATATATTTAGGGCTCATGAAATATAAACACATAACCTTCAACTTGAGCCAAAACATACTAAACTCTAAAAGCTTTTCAGAAGCTATGATTAAAACATTTTGTATCTAAAACCTCGTTTTAAGTACGCGTCCAAGTTAACTTTCCGATCAGACCCAAAATAACGCAAACTTTCTCGCGTTTATTCGAAATAAACTAGTATCTAAGCTATTCTGAAACGTCGTAACTACAAAGGTTTCTCTGCAATATTTATACAATTTGTATATCAAGCTTTTATCGCACCGCAGATACCCTTTCCCGAAAACTTCATACCGTAACACCCCGAAAAACGTAGCATACAACATTTTATACTTACATTGTTTGGGGAAGATGGGCGTTATAAACAAGTCTTAATAAATTCGCCCATGTTCTCTTTCACCCCGGGTCACTCCCATGCGAGCGATCCAACAGTTTACGTTCGCTTTCCATAAAAAAAATAAAAGCAAGTATTGAGAAAGCACGGAGATACTAAGTAAAAATACCTGTTGCGAATTCACTTAGCTTAAGTACCGACGTGCCACGAAAGTTGCCTTAACGACTGTTGTTTTTAGTTTGCATACCTTATAGACTAGGTTTTCGCCTTAGTTGGCCGTAAGAGCTTAAAATACTAATTGTGCTGAAAAAGTGAGGTTAAAATGAAGTGAAATAAATATTTGTAATTTTGTGCCTGATAATCTTCGCTTTGACAAAATTGTTTTACTAAATGTATAAATTTATGCACATAAATGTTCATAAGACTTTACTATATAAGTTTTTAAATCTGTAGGTCAACTTAAAACTCGAGAACGGGATTGCTACAATTCTAAGTTCAGTTCACAGAACAATGTTTGTCATGTGAGCTAGTTAGCACAATTTTTTTAATGCATACCTAGTGAATGGGTCCACAATTTTGATATTTTGTGATCTTTATAACTCACGACATAGAAATCAAATTAAATAATCAGTCATGATAGTCATGTTCCGTAAAATGGGTATTTTTTTGGTACAATGCAATATGACATTTATGTTACTTACTAATTTAGTCTACATAAAACAAATCAATTATTAATTAAATAAAAAAACTGTCTATTCATTAAAAATGAACTAGTCCCGACCTAGAAAATTTATTAACTTTCAGTCACTAGTATCAAATGTACCAAGTAAATATCCCCGTTCCGATTTTAGAGCGTAAATCCGTTTTGATCACACCGCTACAGTACACAGGGCATGTTGTCTTTAATAATTGGCCTACAGCAGCCTTTTACGGACCTTATTAGGGATTTTGGAGGGCTTCATTCGCCCGAGGGCCGTAAGGACAGGGCCCTTACTATAATCGCGAATGTAAACATGAATGTATCTCACTATTACCTCTACAAGTAATAATAAGCCTATTTTTTCTCAGTTTATAGGCCAAACAAATATTCGTAATAAGTACTAACGTTCGTTTATCGCTTCAGGTGGATTTATTATGAATATTTGTTTGGCCAGCAAGGAGGTTTACTGCTACTTGTAGAGGTAAGAACCAACGAGTAATGAGGAAATTAGAGGAAAAGGGAAATATCCAATACGATTACAATTACGAGTAGGCCTCTACCGTGCAAGCCGGGAATGATCATGAGGATAGGGATAGTAGAGTAACTTAAATAGCACAATGGAGGATTTTAAATCGATTGGATTCCTTGGCTCTGCATAGAGATGTATTTATACTCTTTCTTTGCATTTATAACGGGAAGTGTTTCTAGAATTTGTTCGGATTAATCCCTGCCTAACTAATTTTGCCATTTTTCATGCTCACTACTGATTTGGTAACATCTAAATCAGTCAAATCCTCAAGGGTTTCTCTAGAAATCCCCTGCCTACTTCCTCGCTCGCTAAACTGTAAAATAAGCTGATACGCGCAGTTTTCAAAATGAATCTCAAGATATTGTTTTTTAATTCGTTTACGTAGAGGACTACGTTTCGTACTGTCACCTCATTAAATTCGAAAAAAATCTGGTTAAAAATCCTAAGCGATACATTCCGCAGCAAATTCGGCTCCCTGCAACTCTCTCGCAAATCACCAATGTGACGCTACGAACTCGCGGTAAGAGACCACTATGCCTTTTAAATGTTAAAGCTCTGGTTTGGGTCCTGTATAGTGCCGTTTGCGTGCTTTGAGCGCAAATTGTTTTCTTTTAACTGGTTGAGATTTGCAGAGGTTTTAATTAGCGTTTTGGGTTCGGGCTTTTCGTGTGGGGACAGAGTGTTTTTAGAGAAGAGCTCTTCGTAATGTTTTTATAAGTACGTATGTATATTGTATAAATAATAGCAATAGCAATATAAGCAGAAAACTACAATTATAGCGATTACTTTGAACACATTTCTTGACAAAATAATTAAAATGTAATTAATTACGCTTTAAAAAGTAAGTTCACATGCGATGCTTTTACGTATTGCTTTTTTGAATTCAACGTTTAGCCTAAAATACCTTCAATTTAAATTGCGAAACCTATAATAATAAACTATACAAAAATATATAATATTCTTACCTAAAAAGTACACAATTAGTCAGTTCACTTGCTTTGAATTATTACCTTATTGTACCTACCTATTTTAATCCGGCTAATAATGTAAGGTGATAACTAATTCCATATGGATGTTATAAAGGAGGTACTGGCGTAGGTAGGATTTGAACAATTGTTACTACAGCAACATAGGGAAATCACAAGAAATAAATCAGCAACTTTTGCATGGAACAGTTTTTTTTACGAATTCGACTTCACCCTAAAGTGGCATATGTAAACATGTCAACTAATTTGTTAGCGCCGTGTTTACCTCGAAAGAATACTCAATCAGAAACACTCCCATTTCCTATTAATTGTACAAAGAGCTAAGCTCAATTACAGTGTCGTGCACTAAAAACCGGCTATAAAGGCCAACCATTTGCCGCCGTACACTGGCGTTCGTAAACCGCGCCGCAATAAGACGATATTAAATGACATGTACACATCCGTGCACGTACTGCTATCGCTGTCCGTGGTCTGAGTGTTTGTTGTATTAAGTTATTTGAAAGTATTTTTGGTATAAATATAATTAAACGGTTCATGTTCTTTCATAACCCCCGCTCTGGTTGGTTCCTGGCGCAAAGACTGTCCATTGCGATTCAGCGTGGCAAAGCAGTGAGCCTAATGGGCACTTTTGCGCCGAGAACAATGCGGGGGTACTTGTTTGAGTATTTTTTTTTTATGTTTTACTAATTTTAAGGAATATTTATATATTAAACGGTTAAACTTGCGTATTTAGTAACTACGCACGACATATTTCGTTCGGAGAGCCTGGGTCTCCATTATCAAGCACTGCGCCCGCGTTCACGCCAGGCGAACCGCAGGCGCGGCGATTACTCAAGAACGCGTTTCAAGTACTTTTGGTGGTAATTTCAGAAAAAATACAGTACGTTTCATGAGCTACTTACTTACTGAAACTTTCAGGCGTTCGGTAGCTGTAAACCATACTGAATCACTTTTATTATATAGGGTGATTACGGAGTTGTGATCGCAACTGTACTTGAAAAACGTGTTAAGTTGGTCTTTCTGAACAATGTTTCCCATCAACAACATCCTGTGTTTCTTGTTTTTGGCTTCTTTCATCCAGTTGTATGAGGTCATCCGCCCATCTAGTCAAAAATATACCTACTAATATTCAAAATGAAAATAGATTTTAATTTTTATTACGTCGTAAATTTCCGCTTTCCCCGCTTGACCCCGTTACATTGTACTTTTAAGTACAAGCTTAAAATTATGTCAATACTCCCCTATTCACCCAATTTAAAGCTGTAAAAGAAGATTGCAACCCTTTTGAACAGCGAGATCACTTATTACTCGACCCCGCTCGAAAACGACGGCGATAACGATATTTGTTTAGGAACGAACGAGCTTGTTCTAATTACGCTGTGACAGGATTTTATGCCTTAATTTAGTAGGTAGAGATTATAGAATTTATTAATTTAGACATTCAAGCTTTAAACCTTGGGGGTTAAATTTTAATATATTTTTTTTATATTGCACAAAACTGAAGAGAGTATTCAGAAAACGGTTTTGTGTGTATTGCTCTAAAGGAACATGAAAACATGTAGCAAAATTCAGAGTAAATTATCAAAGTTAAAGAATTTACAGGACTACACTGATATTTTGGCCGTGTGGCGACGTGGCCGTGTGGTGACGGCAGAAAGAATACATTTGTCACCACCCCAACTCCTCCTGCGGGTGTCGTAAGAGTCGACTAAGGGATTGAAGTGTCACTGACCATATTTGATTAAAGATTGATGATGGGCAGCAGCGTCATCATAGTGGACACATTACTGCGATCGCCAATCCACTTGCCCAGCGTGGCGATTATGGGCATTTACCTCCTAATGCGTCTATACGCATAGTTAATAGGAGAGGCCTACGTCCAGCAGTGGACTATCATTGGCTGATGATGATGACTGATATTTTGGTCTGCTTAGTAAAAAATTGATAGTTTGTTAGAAAACAGAACCCCTATAACGAGGGTGCCACTGGAGAGTCGGAGCTCTCTTAATGTATACCAACATTTCACAGATAAATGCCAACAAACTATTACGTCACAACTATGAATACTCTGAGGCACATTGTGACGTCATAACTTGCCCCGAGCGGGTGCGTGAAACGACCATCTGACGCTGACTTACTGCCCTAGAGGTTGTATAATTAAGTTTTCTCACATGATGACACGTTGGTTAACTTACCCAACAGTACCCGACGATAAAATATAGTGTGTAATTGAAATTTGGACGATAAATTAAACCAGCCTACTGCAAACTTCAATAATAGGAAATTTCGAGCAAGATTTTTTGCGCTATGGTATATCTGATGGGGACTGTACTTGTAGATTCTTACGTACTTAGATAATATCGGCAACTTGCTTATCTTTCTATAAACATCCAAGAACAAATGGATTTGGAATTTTAGACCATTATTTTCCCATTTTGTGAGCTAAGTTCCGTTTTTAACATACCCTTCTGACAAGAAAAACAAGTCAAAATAAAACAATAAATTCATAGTACAATGAAATAAAACTATGAAAACGGATAAACTCGCGTATATTAATTAAATTTAACTTCATCCCGACGTTTCGAGCACTTTACAGGGTTCAGTGCGGGGGTAGGTCGCCCGTATAAGACGTCTGCGGAACATTCACGTGTAATCCTCGCGGTAACCGAAGAAAATATTTTATAGTACTAGTTTGCTTCCGAAAATACAACTGTCTGCAGCAATTTATAAATGTATTTATATGTTTATGTATTTATTTATTATGTATATCGTCGCTTAGTATCTGTATCACAAGCCTTAATAGAGGTTACCGTGGAATTAGGTCAATTTGTGTAAGAAGTTCCAAGATATTTATTTATTTAAATACTCGTAAGTGACGCCGTGAGGCATTAATAACATTGTCACATCAGAACCACACAGTTGTCTCACAAAAGCGAATATGATAATGTCTGTCTATATAGCCCAGTTCTCTCACAAAAAATCAGGAAAATATCCACCGAATCCAAGAGAGCTAGTGATCCAAAGAGTAGCTAAACGCGGTTCGCTAATCGAGGTGGAACCGTATTAGCATAAAATAACAAAGGCTAATTAGGCCCGCTCGGAGCCCCGCATAACATTACCCTACGCTCTTGCGCTTTGAACATATACATAGTACGCACCGATTTTTACATTTGAAGCGCAAATCGCTGCTTGGGTGGATGGGAGTCTGTCGAATAAATGCTTTGTTGAAAATGGATTTGGTTGAGATACTGAGAGTATCGGGTTTTTACAGTACTTGCTATACAGGGTGTTTTCAAATTAGTTACCGGTATATTACGGTATGCGTGTGTTAATGATAACTAAAAACTTCCCTTATGGGACTCGTATCAAATCTCGAAAAAAAACACTCCATGAATTGCTGATCAGCCGGTGGGACCGCTTTGTGTCGAATGGCGATTAGTTTATTCAAAATTTCGATACGAGTCCCATAAAGAAAGTTGTTCGATATCATGAAGACTTGCGTACTCTAAGGTATCGGTAACTAATACAGTAAGTTGAGACAAATGTATAATGAGTAGGTACTTTTTTGGACAGATTAATTTTTAATACGAGTACACAGGGAAAGAAGATCGTCATAATGTCATAAAGTGATAAGCAGAAACTTCTGCAAATGAAAACAATTCGCAAACTATTCCTGAAACGCAAGCATAGAATAACATAAAAGACATAAGAATGAAATATTTGCTATTAAATGGTAAATCTCTGTGCCTCACTTCAAATTCAAATATTTTATTACGTTTCTTGTGTAGTTTTGATCCTTCTTTATAGCTTAAAGCTAAGTACAGTTTCTACATGAACGTTAAAGCTGAATCTGAAAGTGAAAATTGAATATGTGAAAAGACAATATTTACGTTATTTTCATAATAATATTTATCTACCCACTAGTTCTCTGGCTTTGGATTTTGTCTTATTTTATTTAAGACACAGTTATTTTAACACGTGTTTATTTAGTCAAAGCAAACCACATTTGCGGTTTGGCAAACGCAGTGTAGGACACTCACAAGATGGACAGACGATCATTTGAAGATCGCCGGGAGACCCTGAAGGGGACCAAAAGGGAAACCTATGTTCAGCAGACGTCTTATGACTGAAATGATGATGAACCCAAATTTCACCACTCGTTATTTCATACGCAAACCTAGCCTAGATAAACTTGATACGGTTGGTAGACATGTTGTTCTATATTGGTGGAAGTTGCCGATACCAGGCCGTATCACGTTTGTTTGTCCGGTCATAACCGCTGCTCTGCTTGCTCATTCTAATGTTGGTCGCCACGCGGGTCGGTTCTCAGGCAAGAAGCTTGGCAGACCTTGGCAGACATGTTGGCCAATGTTGGTGGAAGCGGGGAGACGTTGGCCGTATGCAGATGTCTGTTTGTCCAGTCATTACAGCTGCACCGCGGGCGCGCACTTGGTGTTTGTCCCAATATTGGTGGCGGCGCGGATTGTTGGATCCATTGAAATATTTTGAAAAAAATACGATAGTATTATGAAGTCCTACTTTCCGTAAAACCCACAAGAAAACTTGAAAATCAATTAGTCATTCTAAATCAAACATATTTTTATATTTACTGATTCTTATATTTCTTCCAGAAACACTTACGCGTCTGGTTGTTTCGTACGCTACGATATTTCACGGAAATTTCAACCTTAACGCAGACGTGGCAAACAACTTGATCACATCCGTCTCACGCACGTCAATGCAGAAAACAACCGAGTGCTTTAAGGCACTCGTCCCAGCAATTGCGAGTAAGCTATGAGCTACCGACTATTTTCTCGCCCAAGAAGCGAACAAAAGTTATAGATTTCGTTTCTACGAAAGTGACAGTATCTTTATAGTTGGTCACTGGCTGTTCATACTTCCAGCGAGTAAATTTTCTGAGAGAATTCACTCGCCCGCGAAGCAAAATCTCGCCGATCGCTACTCGCTTCTCGTTCATCACCGTTGGTACGACAAGTGCCTGAAATAATTACTTAATCATATATTTTCTTATTGTTTTTTTATTTTTATATTTCTAAACGGACAAAGAACTCAAAAATATCTAACATAACTGACGTCATAACAATGAAAACTTTTTAAATAATACTAATTTCACATCTAATTGAATTAGATTGCATTACCTATGCATATGTATAACATCAAATAATAATACTACTTCTACCGAAACGCCACTTAGATAAACCTAGCATATTTGAACCGAACTACTTTCCCCGCTAACTTAAAAAAGATATTTCCAAGTTTTCGTATTAAAGCTCATTTTGAACGCTGAACGAGCTAATCCATCACCCCGCTCCTCACTCGGGCCGGCCATTACGTATGCATCGCGGGTCCCATTTTTGCATTTGTAATAGGAATCATTCTGTAATTATTCACTCGTTACATCGGATAGACTATGGCAGTGCAGATGGATTAGTTCTGTTGAAATACGGGCTGCATTTTCTTTGGAATATTTTTAACTTTACTGCTTGAGCTTTGAGTTTGTTTTGTGGTGGGCTACGGAGGTTTGGAAAGATAGTGCTTCGGAGGCTTGCATTGTGGTTGCTTTTTATTTTTTTTAGAAACATTGGATGATGTATAGCTTTAGTAAAAACTGCTGTTAGGATTCAGTCACATGCTAAGTCAGTAAATCATTAAGCTAGCATTTCGGAGATTCGAGTTTTTACGCAAACAAACCTAAGTTATTCAAGTACGCCCTTGCACGGCGCTCGCATACAAAAATGCGAGTAATGATCAGTTTAATTAGTTTCAGTCAGTATTATGAATAAGTAATTAAAACTTTAGACTTGATATATCATGACAAACTTGTTCAACGTGTTTTTATAAATCACTAACCCCGTGAAACTTGAATGAATACACACTTGGAGAATTACGACTACGACTTAACGTTAGTTTGTTTGTCCCGCTCTGCAAAAATAATACTGATTTAGGTACTCACGGGCAGATAAAGTTGCGGATCAAGTCTGGCGGCGTGCCAGCCACTTTAACGCACAAAAATACGGAGCCCCTAACCTCCTCGTTACTGTATGCGCCTGCTACACCGACTTACACCCAGCTGCATTTCTCCCATATCTCAGCCTTTATACGTATTTATTGACCGTGCCCTCGCACGCATAAATTTAGAAAAACATCCACTGGATTTTGCTCAGCAAACAACTTTGCGTGGAAAGATTTGGCTCCGTCTTCGACGTAAAGTCACGTTCGCTTCCCATTATTTTAATAAAGCCTCAGCGGTTTCGCCCAATAAACCTGTAATAAACTTATATAATTTTAAAGCGATCTCTTAAATTATTACTCGAATATGCAATTGTGACCGTTTAACTCCAAAAGCAGGTAACCGATAAACGGCAAATCAACCGATTAAAAAACAAAACGTGTAGCAAATATTGTCGGAATCTCTCGAAAATACCGAAACACGGAGCGTATAAACGTTTAGGACATTTCTGTATGCGAGCGCCGTGCAAGGGCGTACTTGAATAACTTAGGTTTGTTTGCATAAAAACTCGAATCTCCGAAATGCCAGTTTAGCGTCGGGCAACGGGGCCGGTGATTTGCATAGAATAACAAGCACAGGCTTGCGGGCAGCGGCGGCGCGAAGAGCTCTTCTCCGGACTACGCGAGCGCCATTTGGTAGACCCAATCATCGGCGCCGAGTGCCCCCTCCCCGCGCCTGCTCTAGTGCCTGCAGGCTGCATCTAATAATCCTTAACACTCGATGCTTAATGGAATGCGTCTAAAGGCGCTCCGACTGGAATTGAACACGAGTGTATGGCCCTCGACTCGTTCCCGGGCTTATTCTTAAACAAGCGAATAGATCAGACACATTTACATTATTATTTTGAGCTCGTCGTGAAATTACGCTTCAAATAGAATTCCATATTTCATTAGTCTGTAAGAAAGTTTGTTTTTTTGCTACCCTCGGTTTTTCTTTGGCGAAGGAGCGGGAATTTTCTAAAATTTGTTCGTAGTTTGCATACTCGCTCCTAAAATTTAAATTTTCTCGATTCAGCGAGTTTCTCTCTATTTTGACGAGACAGCGGACACGACGGTTTCGTACCTACTTACGCTGACATGATAAAAATACGCACACATAACAATATCCAGACGGAAGCATATACAATCAATATTACTAAACCATCTTGATCATTTTAAATAAATATGACGCTATATAGATACGCTAAGTAGATACGTTAGCTTGATCTATGGTATATGGCATATCTGATATATGGTATGACATCTGTGTCCATGACTAAAGAACAAATATTTTTGCGATAATACAAAAAGATCATCGATTTTCGAACTCTGGACCTCCAACTCCGCAGCCAAGGTAACTCCTAAGCTACGAAAGTCGTCCAAGTCCAAATTCGAACCGAAAAATTAAAATGGAAACGCAAAAATTGTAAGCTGAGCGTAAACAGCGTTGTTTTGAGGGTAAACACGGCGTGCTATCAGGCGGCGACAGCGAGATTTAATAAAAGCGGGTTACGCCTTATCAGCTGGACTCGCTCAAGAGAGAGTTATGTGGTAGCGGAGATGAAAATTAATGAGCTAAGAGACGCTCAGTTTAATGTTTGATTCTTTTACCTTTTGCCGCGGTGGCGGGATTAATGGCAGTCGTTTGGCGCACTTTTTCAGTAGTGGCGTTAAACGGGCGGTCTTTAACTGAGACACTGTTTTGCTCTGCTCTTTAATTTGGTCTCATATATTTAACACTGGGATATAAAGTTTAGTTTGATGCAAGTGTATTTTTTTGTACATCTCAAAAATGTTTTTATGAGAACTTCGCTATGTTTTCAATACGAATTTAATTGCAAAAAATATCAACAGAATATAAAATAATCTTTTTTCACAATATTACTTAATTAAAACATTTTTTTTAATAAATATCTTTGATGTTTGGTGCACACTGAAAATAGCCCGCGTCGTATAACTGTTCGATTTTCCAGTGACAATAATAATCCTGATAGGACAACAAAAAATATTGATCAAATATATTTTAATAATGATTATGATTGTATTTATCTATACTGTTGTATTAAATTGTCGTATATATACATAAGTAACGAATATCAAACAGGTAAACTTATAGCCTATCACATTTTATAGCCACAACTTATAGCCAGGTATTAAAAGACATATCCTTGTTAGTATCATTTAGTACTAATATCCCTGGTAAAATTTATTTCTTGACGATTTCAATATAAAATTTATTAAGGCTTCGTCAACGATTTAGACTAATTAAACGTCTGGCTTAATAAGGTATTTGATACGTCTGACTTACGTTCCAAGGACCATTAAGTTTTTTATTAGCCTTCGCACTCATTTTAAGAGCTATCTCAGACGGATCTTGAATTCGGAGTTCTTAGTTTAATTTTTAAATATCCTGTGGCATAGGCATTGCATCCTGTAAGAGGATTAAGCCAATAACTAGCAAGTAAATGGGAAACTACAAAAAAATCTTAAAATGTTTCAATTTACAGCCTTTTTTAATAAACTTCATGTTGGTTGAACTTGATTTGTTATAAAATAATACATTCCATTATAATCTGAGATCAAAGTATTTTTGTAGCTTTAAGTTTTGTCGAATAGTTTGGTCGAATGGAAAGGACAACCTGCATACCAAATAAGTACAAAACAACCATTACTGAGGAACAAATGAAGGGTCGGAAAGAACATGTCAATTCAAATTACAAAAGGAAAAACCTTACTTTTAACAGAATAAGGTGTGAATTTGCCCTAATTTTTTTAAACACTGGACATGTTTTTCCCGTGGACCCTTCAAATATTTCGGGATGTATACATGAATGTACACAAAAAGATTCATCAGGATATATAGTCGCCATCAGATATATCGTAGCGTCCAGAGCGATCAAAAATATCTGACCACACCTCTATCGTTATGGCAATAAAGGCGTGTTCAGATATTTTTGAACGCTCTGGACGCTACGATATATCTGAAGGCGACTGTACCTAACTGCGGAGGCGATCAGAGAAGTCGTTATACTGGCCATTGAAAGAAAAATCAGTTAAGACATTTCTTCACCAAGCTTCGTGACTTGGTAATCTTAATTTACGGAACGGAGTTGAATGTAAAATCTCAAATCCATTACTGGCAAGTTTTGATATTAGGCATGCACCTTAATTTCGTTGATGGAAACCCCGGGGACTTGGGAAAAAGTTGACCGGGTAGGTTAATGAAACTCGATCGCTTGCTTTCTTGAGAGTATTATAAAGTAAAAATGTATCCTATTTTTAACTTCCTAGTCCTTAGTATACGTATAGATTGTCAGGATCCGTAGCCTCGTTAGTAGTGACTCCACTGACGAAGCTGTAGGTTCCGGGTTCGAATATGGATATATCTATTACATATCATCGTACACCCACTGAGAGACCTCTCCATTGCTCCAGACTCACGTTAATATATCGACACCCGTCAAAATGCACCTACCCATAAAGCTATAGAAATAATTTTATAATTTCGTTGCCACAATGCACACCGTTGACATTTTTCATGATAAATGGACTTCACTGAAGAAGAAAATAAATAAATATTTAAACAATTATTCCTCTAAGCTGTAATTTGTATTTGCTATTTATTTCTTTTAAATGTTTTGGCTCATGCTGTAATACACTGTGTCTGAAAAAGAATATAGTACCCACAACACAAGCCTTCATTGAGCTTACCGTGGGGCTATTTCTATAAAATTCTTACACTATGTATTTATCTATATCATGAAATGGATCACTGCCATTTTTGGTAAAACCGTATGCTTGTAAATACTATTTTTGTATTCTATTCCAACTGGATATGGTTGATTTTGTAACGTAAGATACTAAAACGAAAATATAGTATGTTCGTTATTGAAGAAATCCAATTCGAGCGTTCGCGGTGACAGTTTTAAAAATAAAACCTATGTTTTATCGTATTGGATGTTTCGAAAAGCTTCTAGCGCTAGGTTTAGACATTTACTGACCTGGGTGCTACCACGACTAGCTTAGATCGGTCGAAAAGACACATAAGCAATTGGTCGAAAGAAATTTAGATAAATTATCAAGAGCATGAAATTGGATAAGTTGGTACAGTACAAATGTTTGCTTCGTAACACAAAAATGATGAATTTAAATTTTGTTTTCACTAAAAGCCTTTAACTTTGTACAATTTTTTTACAGTCGATCCAAAGTGCTGCTCACAAGTCGATAGTTTACAGAAATTCAAACCAAATATGAAAATTTCCATCCTCCTTAATACCTAAGGTCAGACATATCTCTAACCAAGCAAAATCTAAAAGAAAATACCACTGGCTAACTTCTACGTGAAGCTAAATAGAGGCTTGTAAAAACGCAACATCACGGAACAATGTTTAAGGAAAATGAACGGCAAATCCTTCCCCGATGAGAAATATCATTATTTTGGCAATGACTTGTTGATTGCTCTTCGGATACCAAAAGATGCCCGATTGTTACTGTAGCACAGAAAATATAATAATACAGAAACGCAACTATTGGTTTTGGATTTGAAAATGTTAGGTCATCTATGAAAATGGCCATCTATGAATTTTCTATGGATAATTTCAAGGTAAGTCTAGATCACATGCAATGAATTCTGTGGGTTATTCATTGATGCGAAAATCAAAACGAACAAAATAAGTTCAAGTTTCAGAAATAGTATTTCCAAGTTATTACTGTACTGCTAGTACCTACTATATAAGTATATACACCACGTATAAAAAACAACGACCGTTCTGAAACTTCCACAAGCATGCTAGGGGACCTATTCCGAGTCCTAAATCCGCAGAAGCAACGGGAATGCACTTTTTTATGGCCACCGTGTATATCTCAAAACTAGATATCAAGTACCAAAGAAAAAATACCGAAGCTTACCAACGCTGGAGATGGGATGTCTTTGGTATATTTATTTATTTTATTTTATTTATTTTGTTCTGTAAGATACAGGATGAGAACTTAAAACTAAATACCTACTTTGTCCCACAAAACTGTTTCAACAATTTGACTGTGGGATCCGTGAGACAATACATTAAAACACTGGAATACAGAAGTAGAAGTATCAAATTTACATGACATTTAATATTTAAATTTATACTACTAAGTATTACTACTTAAAAAATGCAACTTAAAAAAACACAAACTATGCCAACTTTTATTGTTTTTAAAAAGTCCAGTAACTGTATCACTACATAGCATGTTTCCCAACGGGATGGCCGATAGCAATATTTCCGAATGTGATTCCCTGGTTCCGTGCCGCCGACTATTGCCGGATTTTGAAGCATTACGAAAATGTTTCCGAACATTTATAACCTAACCAATATTTTCTTGCAAACTTACCTACATTTTTTATTTGCAATATTGATTTGTAAACAATTCAATAGATTATAAGTCAATCTATATTAATTAGAGAGAATATTTCACACATTTTTCAAACCACAACAAACTACAGTTTTAGTAAACATGAATTGAAAGCCAAACCATTTATTCTAGAATGGTCACAAGAACGCAGCTACCTTTCAGTCTAGATTCTATGAAAAATAAGTATCAAACTGGAACCGTACGCAGTGTGCAACGGCACAAATAAATAAAAATACAGGTAACGCGTTTAGAAACATGCAAAATTCACCCAAATTTATTGCTCTTCAGACACACACAATAACCCCTCATTTTATTTATTAATACCGTGAATATCGTTTGTTTCAAACAAAACGTCGAGGCGTAAAAATTGAACCCTCTCTTAAAATGATAAATAGTCGGGGCTTAGCGCTACACAAGTATAATGCCGCTACAACAAAAGGTAAAGCGCGCGTCCCGAGCGCACAATGTTGCGACCTTCTTCACCTGGACGGGGTAATCTGCCCGTAATTTATTGAGACAAGCGTTTTACTACAGGTATTAGCGTTAAAAAATTAATTACGAGATCATTTGCGGACGTTTTAGCTAAATTACTAGTAAATTATAAAGTTACGACATGATACTGATTAAGATTAAAATTTGTAATTATAATCTTTAATTAGATTTTTTAAATTAGAAAAAATGGCCAGTAGATTTCACTGACTTATTTTTATGCATCTAATTAAAAACGTACTTTGAAGTTGTTATAAGCTTTGAAATGAATTTCTGGCTCAGACGTATTTACATACATATGTATCACCTATTTAACTACCTACCAATTTCTTGTATAAATATATCCAGAGGAGAAAAAAAACAGTCATTTTAAAAAACAGTGAAGATATAAATGACAGTATATAATATTTGTATGAATTTGAAAATTCATTTGATTCATGTAACATATCGTATCCAAAATTACACGGAGTAAACAGCCAGCAGTTTGATTTCGTTGTAAAAAACAAACTATGCAAATGAACGTCATTTTCCTATTTAACTAATAATACCACTGTAAAGCGCACTTACCAAAATCACACGTTAAATACTATAACCATTCCTCATTCCGTGCTATTGCCGCTAAAACGGCACAGATACAGCCAATAAATATAAAGCGGTGGGCAGCGGGATTAATTCAGTTTATTGCATACACGGCCGTGGCCGAGGCTGGGTAAGCCGCGCAATACCGCTGGATAAACCGCTGTAGGCCGCTCTTATACAGCCTTTCTTTGATATCCGGGGGTCAATACTGGAAGGATATTCATTCCAATTATTATTTTTTGGATATTATCATTATCTTATAAATTGAGCATACACTCGCGGTCAACAAATACCGGTGGGGTGTAATTTTCCATAGTAAATTCTGATTTCAAAGAGAGTTTTCAAATAGTTAAAGGATAGGTTTAAATATAATATAATTTTAGGTTTATAATTATAATTTTAGAATTGCAGGTAAAATTTAAGAGTTAAAACAACTACAAAAATGTGTGGAAAATGGCTCTGCATTTTTTGACCGAGAGTGTAGATCGGTCATTTTATTTAACAAAGTCTTAACAAAATTTGTTTAGATATTCTTATTATGTAGGTAAATTGTTCAATACTTCATCCACGCCCATATAAATTGAAGTCATTTCCCTACGGTTTTTGAATCCATTTTGTACACCTAGATACGTTTGGATAAAGTAGTATATGCTGTGTAATTAGGCCTTAAAATACTATTGGATTCTGATGATCGTACAATAAAAACCAGATTTTCTTCTGTGTTGTCTAATTGTAGGTATGTATAAATTAACTTCTCAGCATTATCTTGACTTGATCATAATTTTAAACTATGACGACTTGAAGATGTGTGATGCCATTTATGTATCTAAACAAAATCAATACTTGTAATAATATAAATAATTTCTAATAAATTTAATTGGAATATTAAAATAACAGTATCATTCATTAAAATTACGTTCTTAAGGAAGTAAAATTGCGACAGCCTTGAATTTTCGTACAAATTCTCTTCTCTGGTAATATCAAATGCTTCCAAACCTACCGATGTCAATCAGAGTTAGAATACAATTAAACGTAATACCAAAGTTCGTACAATAAACGTGCCAGCACGATTTTATGAGTGGCCTACATTTTTAATACATGTCAATATAAGTTAGACGCCGTCTGTACAAACTTCGTATTTAACTTTCATAATTCGGCGAAAGTGGGGCACTTTCGCGTAGCTTACGAATTAGTTTTATTTTATACGTAATCGCAGTTAAAATTTGAGGTAAAAGTGTTTTCTTGTTGAGATTTTCTTATTACGTTGACATTTGAAAATGTTTTAAAATATTTTCTTCAAACTAAATCTCGTTAAGATCTTGTGTATATGTGTATACTCTGGTTTATTCTTTACAGTATTTTTATGAAAAGACTTCAATACCGTCAGTTGTTTTTCTATATTTTTAGCTCTTAGACTTTTTGAAAGACGAAAGTCGCACTTATGACGAAGTAGGTCGGGATAATATTAATTATGACGAATTTTCGATTCTTTTTTCTTTACCGTATGGTTTATTATTTATTTATTAGATAGTGTTTTCATCGTGTAGTAGTGTAATGTTAAGTTGAAAAGTATTGATACTAGTTTAATAAGTATTACACTATAAATACAGTACCTACACATTTTAGATAATATACTTTATGATGTTTAGGTATAAAACGAATTCAACGCTTTGGACCACTTTGTCTTAAGTCCATAAACTTCAATTTTATCAACACAAAAGTATTTCAAGGAACCTATGACATAAAAGCGAGCTATATAAACCTACCTCTTATCCAAGTACTGCATGTCCTTTTACTCAAACAAAAATACCCAATACGCAAGTAATTCCATATTTCCATACACCACTCTATTGAAAAGATCGATCCCTTTCTAGCTTCCTACACCGTCGTTAACATAAGCACACTACAACATAATAAGGTATTTCCTTTATGAAAACAGTCTCACAATAATTGCTATCCGACTCTCGACGGCCAATCCGGCGAGCCGGGTGCCCGGCCGGCGGCCCGGGAACCGGGTACTCTCTTGGCCTCTTACCTGGACTCCTTTTACTATAATTGGACAATGAATAATACAAGAGCTTGTTATTGTCCGAAACCGGAAATAAATAAATCGCCTTGGCTTTAAAGAGGTTTGAGGAACGGAAAAATAGGGAATAGTTTTCGTGCGCAAAGTTAATGATGTTCTTTTTTGAAGCGGGCATTGTTAAAATGCATCGTTACGTTTTTGAATGCAGTCCGGATTTGAGATTCAATCAAGAATATTCGAAAGAAGTGATTTAAATTATAGATTTTATTCTCTTACTTACGGAATTTTGGTTGGTTCACACAAAGAAAAAATGATATTGTTTAACCACGTAACTTTGTATTTGCAAAATATAAATATATACACATTAATGAAACCGAGGCCAAAAGAAATATTCATATTTGACCATATGAGACCATTTATTGTGCACGTATAGGTAAAAAACTTCAGTGGTATACAAATAACTTTAACCTTATAAGACTTACAGCTAACATTGTAGTCATGCCCATTATTAAATTAAGTAATATGATGAACACGTTATTTACTATTTGAAGTCCCGATTTGAGTTGCCGATATTTCAGGACTATTTATTGCCGCTCGGCGTAGATGACAGAATGCCAGACAGATGACAAAATTAAATAGTAACTAAATTTTTGTGATAATTTTATTGCGATAAAATAAGACAGTCTATTTTAAATATCACACATATAAACAATTCATGATATGTTTTAACATTCGCGGTTGTTTTGTACATTAATCGCAGCGTTAGACGCACGCATTGGATATTTACGGAATCGTTTAACCCTAACGCAGACGTGGCTAACCTACTGCGTTGATTGCATGCATCTAACACACTTTTCACAAATCTTGTAGAGTTATACCTTTTGTCACAAGGGCCACAGATATCAAATTATTCTTAAATTAGTTACATATCCGATGGCTACGTCGTAGCTGCTTGCTACGCCGCTGCTACAAAATTGCTACGAAACGCTACGACCAACCAATTGCGATCGCCAACTTAAATATCAACTGTATTTACAACGAAACACGACACAAATCACAATAAATCCTCATCGGATCTGTAAATTCTGTAATAATGCTAACAGATGGCGTTATATAACTCCCATTGTTCGCGTCAGTCCGCCGGCGAGACGTGATGTACGGGATCTGGGGTTAATATAGTAATCAGGAGTCGAGCAGAGTTCACACTGTGCTTTTTAAATCTATTTTTTATGTGACCATGGTAGACAACTGAGCTCTCAGCCCTGATGGAAAGCGGAAACTGAGGCCCATGGACATAGTGACCAAAAAATCGCCTACACGCTGCCCTGAGGACTTGGATGATGGATTGCCTCTATCTATGCCAGTAATTTCACCGGCTATCTTACCCCTAAAACCGGAACACAGTACTAACTATTTAGCGGCAGGTTAACGGGTAAGACGGTGTTAGCTATCCGAGCGGACCCTACCACTAGCAAGCTACTGCTACTACTGCTTAAGATTTCCTTCTTTATTTTTGTTTTAGTCGAATTGTAAACTATACAACACGGATATCATACAACATTTTACAATATATACGATGAAAAACATGTTGACAGTAATATTGATGTCGGATTACTTCAAGTTCTGTATTGTCACATTTTCTACACCTACTGGCATAATGTAAAATGCAATTATTTCCGCTACCTAAAGGTTGTCTGGAAGATATCGCTTCTTAGCGTTAAGACCGCCTGTTGTCTACCCCTAGTTAAGTCGCTACTGTTTCTGTAATTGTTTTCATTTATTGAGGTGTGCAATATAGAGTATTTAATTTTGTATTGTATTCATATATTTATATTGTATTGTATCATTTATGGGATCAACTAGTCCCGTAAAAAAATGCAGATACACTTACTCGCACAATAAAAAACACTGTCGAGTCACACTTAAGTATTATCCGAAAAAACTCTTCATTAATGAATCGCACGTCTGGTATAATTTATACATTTACGCACACCCTCAAGTAGCCCGAAATGTATTCCATATCTTAATTACAAGAATACCCACGTAATAACCGCGTTATCAATAGCCCGCCCACATTACTATTTCAATAACCAACGAAGGTGGGGCACTAAATTACAGTTCTCATAACTGGCCCGCCGCGGATTTATCATTGGGACCGCAGAGCTGGCCCACTTAATTGAAACACAAATAACTGGCGATCGGGCGATGGAGAGATTATGCGCCACAGAGGTCCTAATGGGCAGAGGTTTAACTATAGTTCTGATTCAATACGACATTGCTAAGAATAGTAACAGTTTTTATAGTGAGTTTTGGTTGTCAGCTGACTAAAAAGTCAAAGCAAAACAGGACAGAACAGGGGCTGTGATCCGCGCTCCGGGTCATATCTGGTGCAGCGTATTTCGTTAGCTATACAGCGCGGTAACGCTGCAGGTGTGATGGGAACGTTTGGCCCGGATACGATTCGGAGCGGTAGTTTGTAATTTTGAGCGCTTTATGGTTTGTTTTGTGCTGCTTAATTTTTTAATAAGAAAAAAAAATAAGATTAATCACTCGTATGCCGGAACGTGGATCCGCGTACGAGAAAACTATAAAAAAAAATTGCGGCATACGAGAGGTTAATTTCTTGTTCCCCCTACTCTACGAAATTCGATCGTTACACGAAACGTGATTCGTTGATTTCGTAGAGTGGGGAATAGAACAGCGAATGCTCTTTTGGTCTGCATGCACCTTTCAGTGGCAATGGGCAGGCCACATTGCACGCAGAGCAGATGGTCGATGGGGCGAAAAGTGCTCGAATGGAGACCACGGCTAGCAAACGCAGCGTAGGACGTCCACCCACAAGATGGACAAACGACCTTGTGAAGGTCGCCGGGCCACGCAGGTCGCATCTAACCGGTACATGTGGAGGTCCAGAGGGGAGGCCTATGTTCAGCAGTGGATGTCTTATGGCTGAGATGATGATGATGAACCTAGAATATATGACATAGGGCTTAAATTTCAATATTGGCATAGAGTCGCGTCACCTTTGAGTTGTTATAATGTGCGAAGGCCTTTATACTTTCAAATTACATTTGTAGATAGATTTCTGTACTACAATGATATCTGTGTCTGACCAGTTCAGGGCGGCCTAAACCGGTTTAAACCTACAAAGGGCGAGAACGTTAAACGCCTCAGCCCCTTAGGCCAGAATAGTTTAATGAAAAGTGCTTAAAGCCCCATTTGAGACGCTAGCTAGAGTGTATAAAAAATCGGAGAATACGGAATTGAATTCTGTTTAGACTCGTCAAAGAAAACTCGATGTTTGACTTTGAACAAAGAGCAGTGTTTCTTCATATTGTTTCTTTCATTTAAATTGCCTTTTTTTGGGTACCGTG
This sequence comes from Thaumatotibia leucotreta, assembly GCA_025490895.1. Lineage (NCBI taxonomy): Eukaryota > Metazoa > Arthropoda > Insecta > Lepidoptera > Tortricidae > Thaumatotibia > Thaumatotibia leucotreta. Next base: position 72,817 of record JALPQI010003893.1, read on the forward strand.
CTAAGACTGTTACTGAGTCCGTTTATATTTTTAACTTTAAGGAGTCTTTATTTAACTAAATGAATATGTTAGTCAGCCTCCGTAGCCTATTAGAGGTTCTGGATTCGAATCCTAACGAGGGCATTATTTGTGTATTTCTTATCGCAAATATTTGTTCGTTGGTCGTGGTTGTCTATGTATCATTCTAATATATATTGTCATTGCTTGGCTCCCACATCACAAGCCTTAATTGAGCTTAGGTCGATTTGTGTAAGAATGTCCCACGATATATTGAGTCTCGTTATCTTACGGTCGTTTTTAAAGTTCGGTAACCAAAGTATCAAAACCGTTATTTACCCGTTATTTTGTCGTATGCCCATATGTCTGTATGTCATAAGCACTTAACTCGTGTAAAAAGCGAATACTAACTAAAAAACAACAGAAGATTTTGAGTATCACGCTACTTAGTATTGTAGTATTTTTGGATATTATTATTATATTAATGTATAATTACAAGTTTAACGATTATTGTAGGCCTAATGTTTATTAAAACAATTGATTAAAATCTCTTTCGGTTAATGTATATTTTCACTTTTAGGGACACGTAATTAGCGTGAGGTTAAAAACCGTAATTGCAGTCAGGCTTGTAACGATAATTAAATATAAAATTAACACCAAAACCGAGTTTTTATTGAAAAAGCTCTAATAGGAAAAAAAATATTATTTTAAAAGTACCTTGCACATTAGATCGAATGTATCTTAAAACATTGACTAATAACTATAAGAAAATTATAATTAAGTTGTTACGTGTCTTTACGCTTGACGACAGAAACATAGATGTACACCAACTTACAAGATTCCTTTACATATTTAATTACTCCAGCGAAGTTAATACAAACGGTAGTAAAAAAGGATCCCTCTAAGTCTAGAACAAACCCCGGTCTTAACCCCTGTTTTATTGGACCCTAATCTACCGCCCAGGACCAAAAGGTCGTATGTTGGTAACACGCCCTTTTAGGAAAATGTCATTTTGGTTGAGGGTAGTGGTAAGCCGGCCGAGCCGTGTCGAAGGCCCCTCATGCCATTGTTCGGTGAGCGAAAGCTACCTAGCTTAATTGGAATCTTTTAAAGTTTACCCGGCCTGTAAAAGCTTGGGATCGGCCTTCGTTACAAGGATTTAGTTGAAAACTACGTATAATCACGTCTAACAAGATGTATACATGTTCAAATCAATATGTAGACATTTTAGGACCTATATTATGAACGTCCGAGACAGGGATCAAACACAACATTAACTTTTAAAACTGTACGGTAACTTTTACAGTCGATAAGAAATTACAAATAGACACAATATTTTCTCCTTTTTTACATCTTGCTGTCCTATTCATGTTTATTTATATATTTGTCTCTTGGATTGTTGTTTATCGTATGTCTTACGACTTTTTGACTAATCTGATGCGTGTCATGAATATAATACCTCGAAATTATTTTGCAATTTAAAATACAAACAAAGTCACCAGTATTGTGACTTAACCTACCTTAACAAAATATAATCCCTTTTATAACTTTACATTTAAATAAAATAAAATTAAACACGGTTAAAACAAATTACTAAAACCTTTCCATTTAGAGTTAGAGTCGTGTCTTGATTCTCAAAAAGTCTACAACTACAATTATATTACTTTGTGATTTTTGAAGCCACCCAAAATTTTTTAACTCGTTCCACATTTACGGGGCTATAATTCTTATGTACCTAGTTATTTTTCCATATAGAGATATAGTTTATGGTCCGGAAACTTAAGTGGGCCACTTTTTATACAGAATAAACGACTTCTTACGCACGGGTGCAGAGGTCCGAGTATCTGCTTATTAAATCGTGATCAACCAAAAACGATCTGTACATTTTCTTGGGATTTTACAGTGTGTTACTCGTAATTTAATACGAGTGGTAAATGATCCAGAGATTGGCCATAGATATCCAGCGCGGCAATGCTGCGAGCGAGCTAGTAAGCTACGAACTATGGGCTATAACTATAATTAAACACGAACAAGAGATACGCACTCCCGTGTAAAAAAAAGAGAGACACGGCGATACTCGCCCAGTGGTGATAGCTGATAGCTGCGGCCCTACTGCGTAAAACGAAATTCCTAAATTTCAAGAATTTGTCTCTCTCACTCTAATGACGCCTTCGTTTGAGTAACAGAGAAAAATCCTTGAATTTTACGAATTTCGATTTTCGCGGTAGAAGGCCAGGGCCGGTGGTGATTGGTGATAGATATAGCCCATACTTCATAGCTTAGTAGCTCGCTGTGAGACCAGTACCATATGGGCACCTTTGCACCAGAAGCGTTGGGGCCTGTTCACACTAGTGATTCACTTGAGCGATTTAAAAGCGATTTCTATACAAGAGTTGCACGCGAGTTCACCGCATGCAATTATATAGAAATCGCCCAAGTGATTTCGATATTCCCAAATATACGTTTCGACATAAAATCAACGAATTTCGACGAATCACGTTTTGTGTAACGAACGAATTTCGTAGAGTGAGGGATAGAATGAGCGAATGCTCGTTTGGTCTAAATGCACCTATAGACAATTTTTATCTTGGCTAGGCCCACCAAGCAAAAATCCTCTAAGTTTGTGTACCGGTACCAAAATCAGTAAGTGTCTATTACCGGTACTGGTACCGGGAAACCCCCATGACTGAATCTTGACTGATATATGGGAGTGCATTAAACGTTGCCGGTCGCAACCCTGATCTCGTTCCGGATAAGCTCTGTGTTTTATGGTTTGCGAAATTAGAAGGTTTTTTGGTATGAAATATTATCTTGTCATTATACTCACTGTTGAGTAAAAACATTGTTGGTGTATTTTGATTCGGCAATTTTATTAGGAGTACAATACATTCCAATCGCTCTTTAGCGAAAAGGCCGCCTTTTGCTTACCTTTCTCAAAGGCTAAATAAGTTGTAGGTATATAAAAATATATCCCAGTGTACTGCGTAATAAGAACGTCGTATCATAATTATAGGAAGATGCTTTCGATATGTTTGCACTTGACTGTACTTATATTATTTGTTTTGTATTTGTCTTTGAATTGCAATACGGAGGTATTGTATTGCACAGTACCTACAATAACGCATATTCTCTTAGTTTACATAAATTCACAGAGGTTACACAATAGGTGGTCAAATCGCTCAATAGTGATCTCTTGGGTTGTCTCGAGACGAAAAATACTAATAATAATTGTTAACAATTTCCGGAACGGTTGATTTTCTTATATGTAACTTAAAGTTGTTTACAAATTAACAAAAATGGTACGAATTTATTGTTTTTAGAAAGTATTAGAAAGTTTGTACACGATATCTTAGACTAATCGTTAAATGGCCGTTTAAGATAGCTATTCAGTTTCCAATTTTGTAAGATAATTACCAATACTTACTCTAACCACCAATAAAATATACCTAAAAACATGATTGAGAATAAACAAGAATAAATACATAGAATAACACAGCATACAAAGTGTCGTTAAAAAGTTGGTAACGAAATAGGAAGACAACAACTTACGCAATTAGAGCTAATAATTATGTACAAACTTTTTTAGATATTCTCCTTTAAGTATTTATTTTTAAATTGAATAATGTAACTAATTACCTGTCTCTTGAAAATGTAGTCGCATCATATAATAACCGCAAAGTCAAATCAAATCGGTACAGAACGCCCCAAAGTTCATTCGAACCATCCACTAAGTTTGCGCCACACGAGTAACTAAAGTGCATACCCACTCGCCGGAGAGCGCCATCTATCGCCCAACATACGTCATTTAGCAGAACCGTAGCACCCATTGTATTACGAACGTACTTAACTGGACAGATCGAGATCAACCGTAAATAACTGTCCTGGAGAGGAGACATAGGACTTCCGACGGAGCGGTGCTTAGCGGGCGTGGGCGGAAGCAGGCGCGGTAGCGGGAGCGGGCCGATATGGAGCGGCGCAGATAGCGACCGGCAGGGTTGAACAGCGGCGTAAAACTGCTATTTTTGAAAGCTACCTAATATTTAAAAGTAACATTAATTAAAAGTAAAATACAGCAAATTTCTCCAAAAGGCATCTACGTGCTTGATCAGTATACGTACGTACCCATGTAAGCCTGTGAAAAGACTGGGATTTATAGGCCCGTGATGAAACAGACTTATACTACGGTGGGTTCCCGCTTTGGTTCTTGCTTTCTATACAAGTACAGTACCGTAACCGGGAATTTCTGGTTCTTGCCATACAAATTCAAACTCTTCCCTAATTTATACCGTTTTTCAATAGAAAAAAAGTAAATAAACCTAAAAACTTGTATTATTTCATAACACGCACTTTTAGAACACACTATTGGTTTTATCGCCAACTTAAAACCATGAACCTTAAGTTCACATACATTTTTACTTAAAATTATTGATATTTATTTCTTTGTGGAACTCTCTGGGGGAGGCCTATGTCCAGCAGTGAACGCAATTTACTGATGATGATGATATTTATTAGTATTAACGTAAAAATATATTTGTGAACGTGTTTCACGATATGTGTCAACTAGACGTCAAAAGGTGTGGAAAGTCAGCCATATTTGTTTACATTTTTTGTTTTCTATCGGCGAATGGTATAAATGTCATTATTATCAGGTAGCTTGCAACCCTACAGACCAAAGTCCTAATGCCTTGCACCAGACACGTCGCTGATGAGTTACATGCAGCTTACAAATCCTGCATTTCTGACAATCATATCGCGATGTACGTCTTTGTGCATATGTATATACAGGGCGCCACAATATTCCCTGTTCAAATTTTAGAAGATTAACCCGTAAATATAATTGTGGGACTAAAATTATGAGTATGATTGGGAACTCAACACCAGCGGTTCCATTGAGTCCTAATCCATTTTGATACACAAATCGTAATGTGTACATACATTGAATATTTTTCGCGATTCGGATGTATTAAAGGTCCCGCACTAAAATTTATTTAATAGAACCTTGGAGTAACATTGTTAAATTAGAACAATGAATCATAATCATATCAGCCGAAAGACGTCCACTGCTGAACATACACCCCAAAGATTGTCACAACGATTCAGTCCCGGTATAGAGTATGTACTCGTATGAGTAAAAATCGTGAATGCTTAAATCAAAACGTATCGTAGCATACACTTTTTTTATTTGAATTATTGACGTGACAACGTCTTATAAATTGGTTTGCCGGGTGACACTTCAAGAAACTGCGTTACGCTCCGCTCACGTTATGCACTCACAATGAGAGCGAGTGAGAGGCACGCGTCCCTTCCACTCGGGCATGGTTAGCCCGCCTAAGAGCGAGAGAGACAGACATAAAAAGTGAAAGTCGTTGTCACGTAAAACTTTCGCACGTATACCGACTTTACAGGCAACCAATTTTTTTTTCTGGTTATATATATTGTGTTTTTATTGTGTATGTTACGAATAAACTAATTTCTATTTCTAAAACCAACCTGCTCACGAGCATTGCGAGATATTTCTGTATAAATAGTGAATATGTCTTGCCGCTGCATGTTAAGTTTGTGTGGTTATTTGCTTTTATGCTTTATCTAATGTGTTTATCTATGTACCATATCTGTGGAAACCTTTAATTGGCTTGTTTGATAACTAATTTGTAAAACCAAGTCTTAGTAATTTTAGCTGTTGGTTTTCCGAATAAAATAAAATATTATGTCACCCTGTATATCATGTAATAACTACGAGGCAACCCTGCCGCTCACAATGGAGGCTAATTCCTCTTGCAACAGACACACATCCCGCTGTGGTACATATAACTTACAATGGATGTATTTGTCGCCTGACTAACTTATATTAAGCGTAGGTATTTTAACTGTAGTAGGTACAAGACAGTACTTATAAATAGTAAAAAAAAGATAGGGCCTCTTTTATTAAATATGTAAAAGTAATAGTAGGCCGAATCAATAATATATCAATTATAAATATTGGATGTCATATACCAAAAAAAAAACGACCAAGTGCTCAGTTTTTGCGGCTGATGCCTGCACTGGTCGTCCACTCGGTCTTAACAACCACTAGTAAATTTTCTCGGGTATATGCAATCCCTTACAAGGCCAGGCCTTACTCTAAGGGCAACCACTACATATGTACATGCACCTCCTATTCAGAATACTTTTCAGTTTTCTAGAATAGCTAGAGAGCTGGTGCTGCCACCTATTTTCACATTTACTTCAATAATATATCATTTGTGTTTTCATTCAAATACAGACCAATAAAATCAAGACTAATTGTTGGGCTAATTGAATTAAATTAGCCCAACGTCATAATCTTATATTTTAATATAAGTATTTTAAAAAATCATGGTGATTATGGGGTCACGATCTCAACTCTAAAAAACCTGTTAAGATGGTCTTTCTGAACAAAGTATCCCATGGAACAAATATGAAAATCACGAAAAAAAAACTGATGTCATACCGACCGAATGCGAAGTGTGCGTAATTTCCAGGCTCGTTGCATAATTATGTAAACGCATTTGGAAAGGATTGGTATGGAGATATGTATATATATTAATGAACTCGAACATTGCTAGTCGTAAAAAAAGGGCGTTTGTTCATATAAGTCCCATGGGAAAAATTGTTCAGAATGACCATCGTAACACGTTTGTCACAGTTTGGATCACGGCCACCCTGTATTGCACAAAACATGAATCGGACCTTTAGAAGTTTATTAAATGCGCTTTTATCGCGGTATCACCTTCAATTTATCTAGAACACTAATGTAGTTTATGTCCCTCAAAAGTGTATCATCTAAACAAGGACATTTTAAGGCACTACAGCTTTCGTACAACCTTTTCGGTCATACTTTTC